>JAPVLO010002112.1:0-85777 GCA_027257055.1 Cephalopachus bancanus
CCGTCTTGTTTACCATAGCCTTGTAATAAAGTTTAAAGTCTGGAAGTATAATGCCTCTGGCTTTATTCCTTTTGCTGAGGATTGCTTTGGATCCTACCCAAGGCAGTCTACAGATTCAATGTAATCTCTATCAAATTGCCAACATCATTTTTCACAGACCTAGAAAAGATAATACAGAACTTCATATAAAATTTAATAAAAAAGAGGAATCTACGGAGAGTAATTTGGAGGCCTGGAGACACAGGAAAAGATTCAGAGCGAGTGATAGCATGGACGTCAAGGGACAGCACAGTTTCAGGAGTGTCATTGTCTCGAGTGCCCTAGATATGTCACATAAAACACAGAGAAGAATAGGTCATTGAATTCTCTAATTAGGAGTTTTTTCTTTTTTTTTTTTATAATCAGTATTTTTTATTATTGTTTTGTGGGGTACAGTTAAGGGTTAGGGGTACAATTACGTTTCATTCAGGCACCCTATTGATAAGAGGTGTTTTCCCAGTCCCAGACAGATATTAGCTACCGTCAATCCCATCCCCCTCCCCCCCATAATTTCCCAGTACCATCAGTCATTTTCTTATAGTATTACACTGGATGTTCAAGGTCCATTATATGAGTGAAAACATGTGATATTCTGATCTTTGTTTCTGTGAGAGGTCACTCAGTATTATAGACTCTAGTTCCATCCAGGTAGCTGCGAAATTCATGATTTTGTTCTTTTTCATGGCTGCGTAGCATTCCATCGTGTATATGTACCACATTTTTTTAATCCAGTCCTCTTTTGTTGGGCAGCATGGTTGTTTCCAGGTTCTTGCTATTGTGAACAACGCTGCGATAAACATATGTGTGCAGATATCTTTTTTATAGAGTGATTTGTGTTCTTCAGGGTATATTCCCAGTAGGGGGATTGCAGGGTCATATGGAAGGTCAATATTTAGAGCTTTCAGGAATCGCCACACTGCTTTCCACAGAGGTTGCACTAGCTTACACTCCCACCAGCAGTGTAGAAGTGTTGCCTTTTCACCACACCCTCTCCAGCAGCTGTTATTTTTTGAGTTGTTGATAATTGCCATTCTGACTGGAGTTAGGTGATATCTCAGTGTGGTTTTGATTTGCATCTCCCTGATGATTAGTGAGGTTGAGCATTTCTTCATGTGTTTGTTGGTTGCTCGAATGTCTTCTTTTGTGAAGTGTCTGTTCATATCTTTTGCCCATTTTATAATGGGGTTGCTTGTTTTCTTCTTTTCAGTACGTTTCAGTTCCTTGTAGATCCAGGATGTTAAGCCTTTGTCAGACCTAGAGTTGGCAAATACTTTTTCCCAGTCTGTAGGCTGTCTCCCTACTCTCTTGATGGTTTCTTTGGCTTTGCAGAAGCTTGTCAGTTTAATAAGGTCCCATTTGTCTATCTTCTCTCTTAAGTCCTGTGGGTTTCGGGTTTTGTACAGGAATTGGATGCCCGTTCCGATTTCCATGAGAGTATTTCCTTCCTTTTCTAAGGTTCTTATGGTTTGAGGTTTTACATTTAGGTCTCTGATCCATTTGGAGTTAACCGTTGTGCATGGGGATAGATAGGGGTCCTGTTTCAATCTTCTACATGTGGTCAGCCAGTTTTCCCAGCACCATTTACTGAATAGGTTCTCCTCTCCCCAGTGGTAGGTGGTGGGGACTTTGTCGAAGATGAGTTGGTTGAGGAATTGAGGTTTTGCTTCTGGAATCTCAATTCTGTTCCATTGATCTATATGCCTGTTCTTGTACCAATACCAAGCTGTTTTGATGATTGTAGCTTTATAGTAAAGTTTGAAGTCTGGTATTGTGATACCACCTGCTTTGTTTTTTTTGCTGAGGATTGTTCTGGCTATTCTTGGACGTTTGTGTTTCCATATGAATTCTTGTGTTGTTTTTTCTAGGTCAGAGAAGAATGTTATTGGTAATTTAATGGGTATTGCATTGAATTTGTAGATTGCCTTAGGTAAGATGGACATCTTCACAATGTTGATTCTTCCGATCCATGAGCATGGGATATTTTTCCACTTGTTCATGTCAGCTTTGATTTCTTTGAGCAGTGTTTTGTAATTTTCATTGTAAAGGTCTTTCACGTCTCTGGTTAGGAAGATGCCAAGGTATTTCATTTTTTTTGTGGCTATTGTGAATGGAATTGTGTTTTTTATTTGGGTTTCTGTTTGTTTATTATTGGTGTAGAGAAATGCGATTGTCTTTTGTACATTTATTTTGTATCCTGAGACTTTGCCAAAGGCCTTTATCAATGTAAGGAGGCCTTTAACAGATTCTCTTGGGTTTTCAAGGTACACCATCATATCATCTGCATAGAGAGATAACTTGACTTCCTCTTTTCCTATTTGAATACCTCTGATTGCCTCGTCTTCTCTGATTGCTCTAGCCAGAACTTCCAATACTATGTTGAACAGGAGGGGAGAGAGTGGGCACCCTTGTCTAGTTCCAGTTTTCAGGGGAATTGGTTCCAATTTTTGTCCACTTAGGAGTATGCAGGCTGTAGGTATCTCGTAGATGGCTTTTATTATTTTGAGGTATGTTCCCCGTATGCCTAGATGTTCAAGGGTTTTTATCAAGAAGGGGTGCTGGATTTTATCAAAAGCTTTTTCTGCATCTAATGATATGATCATGTGGTTTTTGTTTTGACATCTGTTGATGTATTTAATTACATTTATGGTTTTACGAATGTTGAACCAGCCTTGCATGCCAGGAATGAAGCCTACTTGGTCATGGTGAATGATTTTTGAGGTGTATTGCTGAATCCTGTTTGCTAGGATTTTGTTGAGAATTTTAGCATCTATGTTCACCAAAGATATTGGCCTGTAGTTCTCTTTCTTTGTTGGATCTTTACCTGGCTTGGGTATCAATGTGATGTTGGCTTCATAAAATGATTTGGGGAGAGTTCCATCTTTTTCAATCGCCTGGAATACCTTCAGTAGGATTGGTATTAGTTCCTCCTTGAATGTCTTGTAGAATTCTGCTGGAAAGCCATCTGGACCAGGGCTTTTTTTTGTAAGAAGTTTTCTTATTACGTAGTCGATTTCCTTGATTGTAATTGGTCTATTTAGGGTCTCAATTTCTTCTTGTTCCAACCTAGGTAGGTTGTGTGATGTCAGAAAGCCCTCCATTTCCTTGTGGTTTTCAAGTTTATTTCCATACAAGTGTACATAGTAGTCTCTAATGATCTTTTGTATTTCTTCAGGGTCAGATGTGACTTCATCTTTTGTGTTTCTGATTATGCTTATTTGTTTTTTTTCTCGTTTTTTCTTGGTCAGTCTAGCTAGGGGACCATCGATCTTGTTTATTCTTTCGAAGAACCAGCTTTTTGTTTCATTGATTTTTTCAATTATCTTTTTGTCTTCTATGTCCTGGATTTGGGCTTTTATTTTGGTGATCTGGATTCTTCTGCTGAAATTAGGGTTTTTGTGGTCTTGCTTTTCCAGCTTCTTTAGGTGGCTTGTTAGAATGTGAATTTCTGTTCCTTCCATTTTCTTCATGTGTGTTTGTAGGGATATAAATTCCCCTCTTACTACAGCTTTCAGGGCATCCCAGAGATTTTGGTAAGATGTTTCTTCATTTTCATTTGTTTCCAGGTATCTTTTGATCCCTGTTTTGATTTCGTCATTGACCCAGGAGTTGTTTAGCATCATGCTGTTTAGTGTCCATGTCTTTGTGGGTTTTGGGGGGACTTTGTTGGTGTCAATATTTATTTTTATTCCACTGTGGTCCGAGAAGGTGTTTGGTAGAATTTCGGTCCTTTTCAATTTGCTTATACTTGATTTATGGCCGAGTATGTGGTCGATCTTAGAATATGTTCCATGTGGTGATGAGTAGAATGTGTATTCTGTGGTCTTTGGATGGAGTGTTCTGTAGGTATCAATTAAGTCTATTTGGTCCAAAGTCACATTGAGGTTCCGGATCTCCTTGCTGATTTTTTGTCCTGATGATCTGTCTAGGGTTGTGAGTGGGGTATTAAAGTCTCCAGTTATGATAGTGGTAGAGTCAATATCTTTCTTTAGTTTTCCAAGAAGTTGCTTTATGAAAGTTGGCGCACCTATGTTGGGTGCATATATGTTTAGGATAGATATTTCTTGTTGATGGATTGAACCTTTTATCATTATGTAGTGGCCTTCTGTCTTTTTTGATTTTTAATAGTTTGAAGGATATTTTTTCTGAAATTAAGATGGCTACTCCTCCTTTCTTTTGTATTCTGTTCGCCTGAAAGTTTGTTTCCCATCCTCTTACTTTGAGTCTGTGGGTGTCCTTTCTAGTGAGGTGAGTCTCTTGAAGGCAATAGATTGTTGCCTGATGATATTTTATCCATTTTGCCAATCTATGTCTTTTCAGTGGTGCATTTAGTCCGTTCACATTTAGGCTAATAATTGAAATGCAAGAGTTGATCCCTGTCATAAGGTTCTTACAGAGTTGTTACTGTTTATTTGTTGTCTTTCTTTGGGTTTTGGAGTTGGTTCAGGTGTGTTTTTAATTTTTTGCCTGTACTCTTGTGAAGAATGCTGATGTTCTTTTTTCTTTTTCTTCTGTGTTCAGTACTTTCTTAAGTGTTTCTTGTAGCGGTGGTCTGGTGGCTGCGTAGGTTCTTAGGGATTGGATGTCGGGAAAAGATTTTAATTCTCCCTCACTAATGAAGCTTAGTTTGGCTGGGTAGGTTATTCTTGGTTGAAATTGTTTATCTTTTAGTACTTTGAAGATAGGGCTCCAGGCTCTCCTGGCCTGAAGGGTTTCTGTGGATAAATGTGCTGCTATTCGAATTGGTTTTCCCTGGTAGGTAGTCTGGCCTTTTTCTCTTGCTGCCTTTAGGATTTTTCCTTTCATAGCTACTTTGTTTAGGCGAATTATTATGTGTCTGGGAGTTGGTCTTCTCGTTTGTTGTCTTGCAGGGGTTCTCTGAATCTCTTGTGTTTGAATTTTTTCATCTTTACTGAGATGAGGGAAGTTTTCTTGAATGATTTCATGAAATGTTTGTTCCAGTGTGGCTTCTGTTTCTCTTTCTGCCTCAGGAAGCCCAATTATTCTCAGGTTTGGTCTCTTGAAGTGATCATTCATCTCTTGCAGGTTTTGTTCTGTCTTTTTGAGCTTCTTTTCTATGCTTTTGACAGTTTGGGTTAGTTCTGTGTTTTGTCTTAGAGCTCTGAGATTCTTTCTTCTGCTTGCTGATTCTGCTTTCCATGCTTATTAGTCTGTTGTTCATTTCCATCACAGTATTCTTTACTGCTGTCATTTCTGACAACAGCTCCTTCCTATTTTCCTCTTGTCTCTCCTCAATTTTTTTAATTCTCTCCATTAATGTCTTGATGTCTGGGTTTGTTGCATGTAGCCAGTCATTCTGGGGACTCTTCATTGTCTGTGTTCCAGAATCTGTTTTCTCATTGTCTGATCTCCCAGGGGTCTGTGTGAGACCTATATTCTTCTTTTGGCTTTTCTTCATTCGTGCGGTTTTTCCACTTCCCTACTTCTTCCTTTGCTCCACGTCACCGTCTTCTTTAATTTTGTTATTCAGGGGTAAAGGGATTGGTTTTACTTCTGTTTGTTCAATCTCCCATTCTTTATGTATGTCCTCTTACTTTGTTCAATTGTGAAGTTGCACTGTAGGTTGGAGGTGGTCCTTTTTGCAGTTTTGAGATGTACTTAAGGGGAGAGCTGCGATTCAAAGTCTGTCTGCAGGTC
Source organism: Cephalopachus bancanus (assembly GCA_027257055.1). Lineage (NCBI taxonomy): Eukaryota > Metazoa > Chordata > Mammalia > Primates > Tarsiidae > Cephalopachus > Cephalopachus bancanus. The sequence continues at coordinate 5,695 of JAPVLO010002112.1, forward strand.
CTGGTATTCGCTGACAGGCGTGTGGATAATGTGGAACCCACTTCCCACTGCCCTGGAATCTGTCCGTGCAGTGGGGCTGTAGGTTTACTCCCTGAAATAAAATGTGGTTAGCAGAGGGGAGAGAATGGAGCAGATAGTGGGTTGAAGAGGGGAGTGGAGAGATAGAGGAGTAAGGGTGGAAACACACGAGTGTGTCAACAAATAGAGAGAGAGGTCTATACTGAAACAGATAAAAACGATGGACCACAGCTACAGTCGAACCAACTCTCATACAAACACAAAGAAAACATATAGTGATGCTAACATACCCACTATCCAACCACCTTATTGGTGTGCTGTTCCTCTATACAAAGACATGGTTTACAGACAGAAGAAAAGAGAAGAAAAGGAAAAGGAAAAGAGAAAAAAAGGGGAACAATACAGTAGGAATAGAATTAAGTCATTAAACTAAAAGAATCAATGAAGCACACTCTGAGACCTTTCATTTAAGTCCAATATCCTTTCAGGTCTGATTTCTAGGTTTCTTTTCAAGCTGGTAAATTAGTTTGCAGTTAGAGTCAATTGCCCCTGATCTGCTGTGAAGGACAATTCAGTTCAATCTTCCTTCAGCAGTTTGGTCTATGTCTTTATCAACTTATTTCTCCCATTTCGGTGTTGTTACCTTGAATCGCCAGCAGGTGGTGCTATCTCATCTGCTCGCCCCAGAGGGGGTGGGGCCGGACAGGAACAAGATGGCTGCCTGCCTCCGAGCAGGCAACAGAAGCCCCACGCAAGCCAGCAGGACAATCTCAGACACAGGAGATTTGGCAGCAATCCCAGCAGATCTTCCTTGAAGCCGTTTGGTGTGGATCTCCTCTGGCCAGGTTGTGATGAGCTACCTGTCTCAGAGTGCCAGGCGGGAGGCGGGAGCGCCGGGCGGGAGGCGGGAGCGCCGGGCGGGAGGCGGGAGCGCCGCAGGAGTTTTTTCATACTTTTTGGGAGACAAGTTTTAGCAGAATGATGGAGGCAAGAGTTTTTATGCAAGCAGAGTCTGGGTGTATCTTTTTCACCACTGTGTCCCCATTACTAAGCATAGTACCCATCACATGTGTACACACAACAAGTTTTTGTAAGGACATTTGTATTTGGAAACTGGGAAAGATTTAGAGAAGGAAAAGAGGAGGTGGTAAATGTCCAAATACTGGAGTTGGAGTAAGTGAGGAGGATAGATTCATATTTAAAGAAAAAAAAAGCAGAGAAAGGTTTCTTTTTCATTTTAAAAATGAATAGGAGAAACTTAATTGTATTTATAGAGGATGGGAAGAAGCCCTTGAAGATGGAGGAGAGGCAAAACTAACAGGCCAAGATGGCTAAAAGAATCTTCATCTGCATCTATTCCAATAAAAACAACAAGATATATTATAGAACAGTAAAAGTGATTTAGGAATTAACCAACCACCCTCTGGCAATCAACAGGGCAACAATAATAATAGCTAATATTTATTAAGTGCTTAATAAGTGGAGTTTTTGGTATTTACAGCATATGCAATCCTATTATTAGGATTTGCATAATGGCAATATCACATTGCCATTATATATCATTTAAAAATGCAATATTATTATTATTTCCATTTGCAGATAAAAACACTGAAGCAAAAAGAAATTAGGTAACTTGTCCAAGGAAGCATGGAAAATAAGTAACAAAGCTGTGTTTGAACTCAAGTTTGGGGCTTCCGTGTCTATGCCGTCGCTGCCTTAATGTACTAAGTCAAGCACAATGTGTTGTTTCAGCCTACAAGCCCAACAGGCAGGTGCTAAGCATACAGCCCCAGTGGGAGACATCCCTGCAGAATAAAGTTTATTCAAGGGAAAATACAAGATGAATTTATTTCAGCACTAATCATAATGATTATACTCCCTCACAGATTTAGTTTCCAAAGAACATTTGTACCTATATAAATAGCTTTGAATGATGTGATGACATAAAAAAAAATCACACTTTCATACCTCACAATTGACAATAAATTATGTTCATAACATCTGCTAGGCAACATCCACAGACATATGACAAACACATTTTTAGTATATAACATTGGTAAATAAAGCAAATTGAAAAGAACTTGGTCAAAATGCTAGCAATGACAGATTAAATATTATGACTGACATTGTCTTTACATCATTTAACTGTTTTGTAGAAATCTTCAATATCTTTCCATGAAACAGAAAGAGTGAGGGAAAGGCATTTTTTTAAAAAAATTGAAGTTATTAGGTCCTTGTCTAATATATTCACTAGGGATATTTATGAAGTTGTCAAATGTATTAAACTATTTTTTATAATATAAAATACTATAGGACAGATCTCTAGTGTCAAGTGAATGCACATTCCCCATGCTGCCCGGGATCAGGAGGAAAACATACCATTAGAGTAGCATTTTGGGCCTTACTAGTCCTTTCCTTTGGTGACAGTGTGGTTTGTGTCTGGTGAGTTTGGAATAAGACGTTGAGCAAGCTTAGCCCATGACCTTCCTCTCTGTCTTGAGGTTTACCTCCTGTAGAGAATAGAGACCATATGTTCTGTTCTCCTTCCTCATGCTCAATATCATCACGGAGAAGAGGCCTATTGTTGTCTAGCACTGCCTGTAACAAGGTGGGTCCCTTGGTCTCATTTAGGAAAGAACTATTAGCAAGTCCCATTTGGCTCTTATGATAATCTATGACCTTTCATATCAACTTCATCAGTATTAAAATTGATTTATTAATTTCTATTTGCCCAATTCCCATATCTATCTCTAAATGCTTATAAATTTGGATGAGAGGAGTGTTATTTATTGGGTCTCCTAAAACTCCATATTTAAAAAGGAGAAAAATCTAATTTGTGACAAAAGTGATGCTTCAAAAGCAAACTTCAGCAAACCCAAGGGAATACTAGAGACATTTACAAGGAGTTAATCAATAGGGTGTACATATGGTAGCAAAAACTCTTGGCAGAGCCTTGTGTTTGAATACATCACACAACAAATCCACTGTAAACAACATTGATTTCACTTTAAAAAAATATTTTAATAGAATTTAGTCTCATGTAAGCTTTTGAATTGATAGCCCTGAAGTAAATAGGCTCCTTCAAGAATTTAGACACCTGAGCCTAGTTAGATGGAAGCAGGTAAGAATTTTAGGCCACTTTTAAAAGACAGCCTTCACATAATTTTTATTGTCCCTCATTCTATCGCTTAAGCCCTAAAAGTGTTTTTAGGTGGAATTCCAGACAATACTGGAACTGGCTTATATCCAAAAGAAACAATTTTCATGGGTTACCAGGTTCTCTAAATAATGACGATGAACCTGATAGTTAACTTAGCACAAAAGCAGCTTCCTCTCTGGCACAGAGAATGTGATTACTGACTTCCAAATACCAAGCCGACAGCGTTAGTACCTTTTTTTTTCTAAAACATTTAAAACATATATTTCTCAGGTACAATAAATACTCTATCCTGTAAGGGGGAAAAATACTACTCCTGATGCTATTTTCTTCCTCTACTTTTAGAAGCTACTTTCACTTACTTATCTTTTGAGGATTGTTAAGTCTCCACCTTTTTGGTGCTCTCTTCCTCTCTGCTCTGTATTCAGTTATAAGCAAGACTTCTGCCTTAACAACTTGTCCTTGACTTTTCTGCCCCACTGCTATTCTCTCACTTTCCTTTCATTGTTGTAAATTTATTTCAAATTAGTTGTCTCCATACATAGCTAATTACTATTCTTACTCAATTATAATTCTCCTTCATCTTGTTTCTTCATAGTCCTCCAATGTGTTATGTTCTTTGTACAAAGTAGATGTTTAGTAACTAATTATTAATATTTAGGATTTTTTTCCTAATCCATCAAAATGGGTGACCTAATATAATTCAGGCCAATTACATTTTAACACGAATACTCTTTATATTTTCACAGTTTTCATTCAGCTTAATTTTTTATTTTTCTGTTCTTTATTTATTTTATTTTACTTTAAAAATGTGGGGTGCAAATGAGGGTTAGATACGTATGTGGTCATCATACAGGTAAAGTGTGGGTACCCTTATTGGTGTTATGTGCCCCCTCCCCGGCAGTGTCCCACTACTGCCAATCCCCTTCTTATAGTACTTTGATGAATGTTCAGGGTCCACTTATGAGTGAGTACATGTAGTACTCAAAGCTTTGTTTTGTGATAAAATACTGAGTATTATAGATTCTAATTCCATCCAGGTTTCTGCAACATTCACAATTTTGTTTTTCTTTATGAGTGCATAATATTCCATCTTGTAAATGTACCACATTTTCTTTATCCAGTCCACTTTTGATGGAGAGCATGGTTGGTTCCATGTTTTTGCTATTGTGAATAATGCTGCAATAAACATGTGTGTGCAGGTATCTTTATTATAGACTGATTTGAGTTCCTCCAGGTATAGTCCCAGAAGAGGAATTGCTGGGTCATGTAGAAGGTTGATTTTCAGATTTTTTAGAAATCACCACACTGTTTTCCACAGGGGTTGTACTAGTTTATATTCCCACCAACAGTGTAGAAGTATTCCCTTTTCCCCGCATCCTTGTCAGCATCTGTTATTTTTTGAGTTATTATTGATGGCCATCCTGACTGGAGTTAGGTGGTATCTCAGCATGGTTTTAATTTGCATTTCTTTGATGATTAATGAGGCTGAGCATATTTTCATGTATTTGTTGGATGCTCATATGTCTTCTTCTGGGAAGTGTCTATTCATATCTTTTGCTTATTTTTTAATAAGGTTTTTTTCCTTTTGGCACATTTTAGTTCCTTGTGGATCCTGGATGTTAGGCCTTTGTCATATTTATAGTTGGCAAATATTTTTACTCATTCCATGGGCTGTCTCCCCACTCTCTTGATGGTTTCTTTTGCTTTTCAGAAGCTTTTCAATTTGATGAGGTCCCACTTGTTTATCTTATCTTTTATGGCATTCACTTTTGGACAGTTGATCAGTAATTGGCTGCCTATTCCAATTTCCATAATGGTGTTTTCTACATTTTCTTCTAGGATTATTATAGTTTGAGGTTTTACATTTAGGTCTTTGATCCATTTAGAGTTGATTTTTGTGTATAGTGATACGTAGGGGTCCTGTTTCATTCTTTGCCATGTGGTAGGCTGTTTTCCCAGCACCATTTACTGAATAGGTTCTCCTCTCCCCACTGGTTGTTGGTGGAGGATTTGTTGAAGATGAGTTGGTTGAGGAATTGAGGTTTTGCTTCCAGATTCTCTGTCCTGTTCCATTGGTCTATTATATGCTGTTCTTGTACCAATACCATGCTGTTTTGATTGTTGTAGCTTTATACTAGAGTTTGAAGTCTGAAAGTGTGATACTTCCAATTTTGTTTCTTTTGCTAGGGATGTTTTGGCTATTCGTGATCTTTTATGTTTCCATATGAATTTCTGTTTTGTCATTTCCAGATCTGAGAGAAAGATTTCAGTCATTTAATGGGTATTGCATTAAATCTGTAGATTGCCTTTGGTAGGATGGACATCTTAACAATATTAATTCTTCCAATCCATGAACATGGAATTTTTTCCATTTGTTTGTGTCTTCTTGGACTTCTTTGAGCAGTGTTTTGTAATTTTCATTGTAAAGGTCTTTCACTTCTTTGGTTAGGAAGATGCTAAGATATTTTATTTGTGTGTATGTGTGTGTGGCTATTGTGAATGGGATTCAGCTTTTTATTTGGGTTTCTGTCTATTTATTTTTGGTGTATAGGAATGTGACTGTCTTTTTCATGTTGATTTTATACCCAGAGACTTTGTCAAAGTCCTTTATTGGTACAAGGAGGTTTTTGACAGATTCACTTGGGTTTTTACGGTATAGAATCATGTCATCCACAAAGAGCAATAGTTTAACCTCCTATTTTACTATTTGCATACCCTTTATTTCCTTCTCTTGTCTAATTGTTCTAGCTAGGACTTCCAACACAATGTTGAACAAGAAGGGTGAGAATTCACAGCCTGTCTTCCCAGTTTTCAGAGGAAATGTTTCCAATTTCTGTCCATGCAGCAGTATGTGGGCTGTGGGTTTATCATAGATGGCTCTTACTGGGTTTTTATCAAGAAGGAATGTTGGATTTTATCAAAAGCCTTTTCTGCATCTAATGATATAATCACATAATTCTTGTTTTTACATCAGCTGATGTATTTAATTATGTTTATGGTTTTGCAGATATTGAACCAGCCCTGCATACTAGGGGTGAAGCCAACTTGGTCATGGTGGATGATTTTTGAGATATGTGGTTGGATCCTGGTTGCTAGAATCTTGTTGATAATTTTTGCATCTATGTTTATCAAGGATATTGGCCTGTAGTTTTCTTTCTTTGTTGGGTCTTTACCTGGTTTGAGTATCAATGTGATGCTACCCTCATAAAATGACTTCGAGAGAATCTCAATTTCTTCTTGTTTCAACCTTAGGAGGTTGTGTGATCTCAGAAAGTCTTCCATTTCACTTAGGTTTCTAGGTTTTTTTCCCATAGAAATGTACATAGTAATCTCTGAAAATCTTTTGTATTTCTTTGTCTTTTGCAATTTCTAATTGTGACTTCATCTTTTGCATTTCTGATTGTGTTTATTTGGGCATTTTCTCTCTTTTCTTTGGTCATTATTGCTAAGGGCCCATCAATCTTGTTTATCCTTTCAAAGGACCAGCTTTTTTTTTGTTGTTGATTTTGTCTATGATATTTTTGTCTTCTATGTCCCATATTTGGGCTTTTATTTAGTGATCTGGATTCTTCTGCTGAAGTTAGGGTTTTGGTGGGCTTGTTTTTCCCAGTGACTTGTTAGGCTGTTAAGTTGTGATCTCACCAATTTCTTCATATGTGTTCATAGAGATATGAATTTCTCTCTTAGTACTGCTTTCATGACATCCCAGAAGTTTTTGTAAGATGATTCTTCATTCTTATTTGTTTCCAGGAGTCTTTTAATTTCTTCTTTAATTTTCATGTTGCTCCAGGAGTTGTTCAGCATCATGCTATTTAGTGTCAACGTCTTCATGGGTTTGGGGGGAAACATGTTGGTGTTTATTTTTATTCCACTGTGGTCTGAGAACGTGCATAAAAGGTTTTTGACCTTATGAAATTAGTTTACACTTGATTTATGGCCTTGGAGTACATTCCATGAGGTGAAGAGTAAAATGTATAACCTGTGGTTGTTGGGTGGAGTGTTCAGTGGATATCTATTAGGTCCATTTTGTCAAGCATCAGGTTGAGGTTCCGGATATCTTTGTTGATTTTTTTGCCTCGATGGTCTAGCTATGGTTGACAGCAGGGTATTAAATCCCCAAGCTATGATAGTGTTAGAGTCAATATCTTTTTAAAGTTTACTTAGTAGCTGCTTAATAAAAACTGGTGCTCCTGTGTTTGGTGCATATATGTTTAGGATGGATATTTCTTATTGATAGATTGAAGCTTTTATCATTTTGTAGTGTCCATCTGTATTTTTAAATTTTTGATAACTTAAAGGTTATTTTTTTCTGATAATAAGATTGTGACTTCTGCTTTCTTTTGTGTTCCATTCACCTGAAAATTTGCTTTCAATCCTCCAGCTTTGAGTCTGTGAGTGTCCCTTCTGGTGAGACACATCTCCTGAAGACAGTATATTGTTGCATCATGTTTCTTTATCCAGTTTTCCATTCTATGCTTTTTCAGTGGTGCATTTAGCCCATCCATATTCAGGCTGATTATTGAGATTATGAGAGTTATCCCCATTATAAGGCTCTTATAGACTTTTGGGGTTGATTTATGTGTGTGTTTTCAATCTTGCAGTTGTGATGCATGCTTTATTGGTTCTCTGTTTTCTTTTTTTTTTTTTTTTTAGTTGGAGTCTCACTCGGTTGTCCAGACTGGAGTGCAGTGGCCACTCCCGGCCACTGCTGCCTCGCCTGCTGGGCTCCGGTGATCCTTCCACCTCAGCCTTCCGAGTAGCTGGAATTACAGGCGCATGCTACCACGCCCAGCTGATTTTTTGATTTATTGTAGAGATGAGGTCTTGCTGCCCAGGCAGGTCTCGAACCCGTGGGCTCAGGCAATCCACTCACCTCAGCCTCCCAAAGGCGCGGGATTACAGGCTGAGCCACCGAGCCCAGTGGTTCTCTGTTTTCTTGAATTCTTGGGAAGAACATGGCTGTTCTTTTTTTCCTTTATTCTGTGCTTAATACCTTCTTAAGCATCTCTTGTAGAGCTAGTCTGGAGGCAGCATACACTCTTAGGGATTGAATGTCTGGGAAGGATTTCAATTCTCCAACGCTGATGAAGCTTAGCTTAGCTGGGTGGGAAGTTTTTGTTGGAATTGTTTATCTTTCAGTATTTTGAAGATTGGAATCCAGTCTCTTCTAGCCTGCAGTGTTTCTGTAGATAAGTCTACTGCTATTCTAATTGGTCTTCCTTGGTAGGTGGTCTGACCTTTCTGTCTTGCTGCCTTTAGGATTTTTAAATTGTATATCTACTTTGTGTAAGCTAATTACTATGTGTCTAGGAGTCGGTCTTCTCATTTGATGCTTTGCAGGGGTTTGATGTATCTCTTGTGTTAAGATTGTTGCATCACTAATGAGATACGGGAAGTTTTCTTGGATGATATCCTGGAATGTTTGTTCCAAGCTGCTCTCATTCTCCTTATCTGCTTCAGGGATACCTATCAGTCTTAGGTTTGGTCTCTTAACATAGTCACACATCTCCTAAAGATTTTGTTCCATCTTTTTTTAAAGTTTCACTTCTATGTTTTTAACAGATTGGGTTAGTTCCAGAGTTTGGGCTTCAAGTCCTGAGATTCTTTCTTCTGCCTGATTAATTCTGCTTTCCATGCTTGTCAGCTTATTATTTATTTCATTTGCTGTATTCTTTATAGTTAGTATCTCGGCAATTAGTTCTTTCATGTTTTTGTCTTGCTTTCTTGGTTCTTGCTCATCTTTTCCATTCATTCCTTGATCTCTGCATTTGTGGTCTGAGAACAGTCAATCTGTGTGTTCTTGATTGTTTGAGTTCCAAAGTCTGTATACTCATTGACTACCCTCTTTTCACTTTGTGTGGTACCTGTGGTTCTTCTTTGATTTTTCTTCATTTGTGGTGAATATTTCTTTTTTCTTTACTTCTATTACTCAGTGTGAAAGGGAGTAGTTTTCACTTCTTTTTGTGCAACTCCCTATTCTCCCTTGGATCAAGCCTCTGAACTAGCTCCATTTTTGAAGATGGGTTGGAGCAGGGGAGCTATGTTACTCTCTTGCAGATTTGAGCTTTGAATGAGGTATGTTGGGACTGCTAAGATCCAAAAGCTGTCTGACAACTGGGTTCTTAAGTTGCAGTGCAGACTACAGAAAATGCCCAAATAACACAATCAGAAAGGCGAAAGATGAAGTCACAATTGACTCCAAAGAAATACAAAAGATTATCAGAGATTACTATGTACATTTGTATGGAAAAAAACTTAAACAGAAATTGGATTCTTAGGTTGCAGTACAGACCACAAATGCTTCAAATCTAACCTCTTGTTTACCCTATGGAGTTGGGGAAAGGTTGTGAACTGCCCCCCTAGCTGATCTACTTTATGTTCAGTTCTCTCCTTGCATGTTGCTCAGAATGTTGCCCACCTGAATCACACATCTAGAAAAGAGGGTGCTGGGTCACTTTAAAAGTCACCACCACTTCGCTGTGATCTAGGGCTGGGTTCTTCAGTTGCAAGGGTGCAGTGACAGACCACAAATGCTTCAGTTGGGTGATGGGGTGTCTGGATCTCCTTGGCTGGGCCTTTGAATGGGTTTCTCTGGTATATTTTTTCAGTTCCCATTGCTGTTGTCTGGTCTGGGATGAAGGCTGCAGTGGCAGGCAGAACCTACTGGAGGTGATCCTCTCTGTTTTATTTTTGTCCTTTCCAGTTGGTGCTGTAGAGATGGTGACTGCCTCTGAGCCGTAGAGCACACTGGGGTCCAAGCAGCTGGACAGAGGAGCTGCCTAAGCAGGAGATCCCAATCCTCTCCTTCCCATATCTCCACCCAATCAAACATTCACACAACTTTTGCCGACACCCTAGGGTGAATATTCATCTCTGTACCAGTTCTTTTAAGCAGAGACTCATATACTCCGACTGAATCTCACCCAAATCTTTAATGTATAGGGTAAATGTCCATGAGCAGCCTCACTGAATTTCCTTCCTCTGCTGTCAGGGCAGATACTAGTCATTACACACTACGAAAATAAGTTTAAAAAAGAACCTCTGTGGGAAACAGTGTGGTGATTCCTTTTTTTTTTTAAAGCAGGATTTATTGAGAGGACAGAAAAGCTCCCACTGTGGGAGGGGATTTGGAGCGATTGCCAGTGATTTCTTTTTTTTTTTTTTGCCTTTAAATTTTTTTTTTTAAAATTGTGGGATACAATTCAGGGTCAGGTATACAAATATTCATTGTGCAGTTGCCCTTGTTGATGAGGTGTGCCCCCCTTCTCCAGGCAGATTCCCACTACTGCCAATTCCAGCTCCCTGCCCTCCCAACCCCCTGCAGTTTTCTGCTACTGTCAATCCTTTTCTTATAGTATTATGATAGTTGTTCAAGGTCCACTTGTGAGTGAGAACATGTGATACTCAGTTCTTTGTTTCTGTGAAAGATCACTCAGTATTATAGACTCTAAGTCCATCCAGGTTGCTGTGAAGTTCATGATTTTGTTCTTTATGGCTGTGCAATATTCCATTGTGTATATGTACCACATTTAAAAAATACAGTCCTCTTTTGAAGGGCAGCACGGTTGGTTCCATGTTCTTGCTATTGTGAACAAAACTGCGATAAACATACATGTGTGGGTATTTTTTTCATAGAGTGATTTGAGTTCTTCCAGGTATATTCTCAGTAGGGGGATTGTGGGGTCATATGGAAGGTCAATTTTTAGAATTTTTAGGAATCGCCACACTGTTTTCCACAGAGGCTGTACTAGTTTACACTCCCACCAACAGTATAGAAGTGTTCCCTTTCGCCACATCCTCTCCAGCATCTGTTATTTTTTGAGTTATTGATTATGGCCATTCTGACTGGAGTTAGGTGGTATCTCAGTGTGGTTTTAATTTGCATTTCTTTGATGACTAGTGAGGCTGAACGCTTTTTCATGTATCTGTTGGCCGCTCGTACGTCTTCTTTTGAGAACTGTCTATTCATATCTTTTGCTCACTTTGCCATGAGCATGCCACTGCACTCCAACCTGGGTAAGAGTGAGACTCCAACGCACAAAAAAAAAAAAAGAAAAAGAAAAGAAAAGATTTCAAATGACTATAACAAAAAACAGAAAAGTACAGATATCAGTGTGAACTTGCTGACTAATGAGGACAAAAATTATCTTCAGAGAAGCAATTTATGACACCGAGAGGGTAAATGACAAAGCTGATATAGCTGATGGCTACAGCATATTATAATACCTCAGGATAATTATACCATGACACTTCACAGATTTGTATATTCTGCCATGTTCCCTGAATTTTAGGAAGCACACAGTTGTGACGACAGCTCAGTCAAATGTATAATTCATTTTACACAGAGTAACTGTTCTCAATTGATCAGCTTGGATATACACTTGCAGAATAAGAGCACATACAAATATTCATGTTTTCCACATATACTTATATTTCTTCTATCTTCTACTTTAGCCATCTTAAAGAGTCTTGTTCCACTCATGCAAGAAAGTATGTCAGAACATATCTAAGACATATGTAAACTAGCTTTCAATACAGACATATTTGTCAAAAAGGAAAACTGAATTGTCAGAGACTTAGTTGATATTAATAACCTTCTATACTTCAAAATAAGTACAAAAAAGACAGTTTAAGTATTCAAGAAATTAACACTATGAAGTTTTTTTGTTTCTAAAATTAGTAGTTTTGGTATGTCATGTTAATCTAAAGAATTGTTATCCAATAGCTATCTTAACCAAAGATTAGCTTTCTTAAAGTGCTAAGCCTTCTTATTCAAATTAATCCCATTTCATTAACTAACAGTCACTTAGTATATATCTTTAATGCCCAATAGTTGTGGAGAGGAGAAATGAGTTGCTGTGGTTTACCAATTCTAGCACTTCCTCTGGCTTCTGGTCATCTCTGAGTAGTGATAATGTAATCTTCTGTGTGAGTGTGAATCTACTGAAACCATCTGATGTGAATTCTCTCAAGGTTCCTCCAAATTAACTCCAAAATCAATTAGCTAACTTCTTTTCTTTAAAAAAAAATATATTTTTTTAATATATATATTTAATTTTAAAGATGTGAGGTACAATTTGGGATTAGATATACAAGTGGACATCATACGGGTAAAGTTTGGGCCTCCCGTTGGTCCCCACTTTGCCTGGTTTGAGATCAGGTACCCTTATTGATGTTGTGTTCCTCCTTGCTCCAATCCAACTGGCTAACTTCTTTCAGCCTCCTTCCCCATTCACAATCCCTCTTCGTGAGCAAAAGGAGTCACCAAATCTGTGGTCTTAAATCTTCCTCTTCTGCATTCTTTGGATGGATTATTCTCACCACTTATTTCCTCTTTATTGAGCAGTGGTGTCCTACATATACAATTTCCATGTTTTTTTCAACTCTTTGCTCCTTTTCCTCTGCCCAGAATCATGCTCAGGAATAAAGGCAGAAATAAAGCATTCTCGTGACCCTGCTATGTTTTGAACTGTGATCCAATGGCTCTTCTTCTAGACCTCTTTAAAGAAAAGGTGATGTGTTTACTACTCAGAGCATATGTGGACTGAGGACCAGCAGCAACAGCATCATCAGAGAATTTACAGAAATGCAGAATCCCAGGCCTGCTGGATCAGAATGTGCATTTTAAACAAACTCCTCATCTGATTTATTCAAGTTTGAGAAACTCTGGTCTATGCTGAGTATCCTTACACATTCCTTTACCTTAATTTATCCTTTTGGAATCCATATGCAAATTCCTCCCTACATCATCCCCCAAATGAAAAATGCACCACAAGTCATCAAGTTTGCAGCCAACTTTTTGTCAGGCTATGACTCCCTTGTTTTGTCCACAACTAACCCTACCGTTGTCTTCTTCCAATTATCTTTTTTTCTTTGCCTATATGATACCATCCTATGCAGTAACATTTGACTTGACATTAAATTGGACACACATATGCCTGTCCACATATGCTTATATTTATCTATGGTAGGTAAAATATAGCCCTACCTGGTCAGGTGCCTCCATCCTTAATGCCTTTCCAGCAGTGAGGAAGACAACAGGAGTGGGAAAATTGAGTGCGACTTCCCTGACATGTTTTTGTATTGGGTGCTCACAGCATTTCTTTCCCAAATGTCTTTTGCTCTTCCTTTTTCTAACAGATTCTTGTATTTTACCATCCTCCATTATATATACCTGCTTCTTGTGCCTTCATTGACTCCCTGTACTCCTGCCTTCCTTGGCCTTCATTCCCTCTTTTCATTCTTTCTGCTTTCTTATCTCCAGACTTCCCTCAGGTCTTAGGGTGTTGTGAAACAGAACTAATAATTCAGTCTTTTTAGTGGCACTCACTATTGAATCTCTTGCTGACACCTTCAAGTATCACCATTTCACTTCAAGGAGGTATACACAAACAGATCAGTGAAATGATGCATAGCAAACTTTCAACATCGTTTTGGAAGTCCTAGCTAGAACAATCAGACAAGAGAAGAAACAGGGGTATCCACATAGGAGAAGAGAAAGTCAAGTCATCCTTCTTTGCAGATGACATGATTCTATACCTCAAAAACCCAAGAAAATGGTCAAAAACCTCCTTGCACTGATAAAAAAACTTTGGCAAAGTCTCAAGGTATAAAATAAATGTGCATAAGACAGTCGCATTCCTATACGCCAACAATAAACAAACAGAAACCCAATAAGAAGTACAATTCCATTCACAATAGCCACAAAAAAAGAAAAGAAATACCCTGGCATCTTCCTAACCAGAGACATGAAAGACCTTTACAACAAAAACTACAAAACACTGCTCAAAGAAATCAAAGATGATACAAACAAATGGAAAAAGATTCCATGCTCATGGATTGGAAGAATCAACATTGTTAGGATGTCCATCCTACCCAAGGCAATCTAACGATTTAACACAATACCCATTAAATTACCAGCAGCATTCTTCTCAGACCTGGAAATGACGATACAGGAATTCATATGGAAACAAATGACCACGAATAGCCAAAACAATCCTCAGCAAAAACCCAAACCCAAACAGGGAGGTATCACACTCCCAGACTTTAAACTTTATTAGAAAGCTACAATAATCAAAATAGCCTGGTATTGGTACAAGAACAGGCATACAGACCAATGGAACAGGATAGAGATTCCTGGAGCACAACCTCAATTTCTCAACTGACTCATCTTCGACAAAGCCTCCACCATCAACCACAGGGGAGAGGAGAACCTGTTCAGTAAATGGTGCTGGGAAAACTGGCTGACTACATGCAGAAGATTAAAACAAGACCCCTACCTTTCACCATACACAAAAATCCACTCTAAATGGATCAAAGACCTAAACGTAAAACCTCACTATAAGAACCTTAGAAGCTGTAGGAGACACCCTTACGGAAATTGGAACTAACAACTAATTCCTGATCAAAACCCCAAGTGCCCATGCCATAAGAGACAAGATAGACAAGTGAGGTCTCATCAAACTGACAAACTTCTGCAAATCAAAGAAACCATCAAGAGAGCAGGGAGACAGCCCACAGACTGGGAAAAAGCATTTGCCAAGTGTATATCTGACAAAGTATATCCGACAAAGGCCTAATATCTAGGATCTACAAGGAACTCAAATGTACTGAAAATACAAACAAACAGTCTCACTACCAAATGGACAAAAGATATGAATCGACACTTCTCAAAAGAGCAACAACAGATACAAACGAGCAACCAAAAGATACATGAAAAAATGCTCAGCTTCACTAGTCATCAAAGAAATGCAAATTAAAACCACACTGAGATACCACCTGCTTCCAGTCAGGATGGCCATCATCAATAACTCAAAAAACAACAAATGCTGGAGAGGATGTGGGGAAAAAGGAACACTTCTACACTGTTGGTGGGAGTGTAAACTAAGCACAGCCTCTGTGGAAGACAGTTTGGCGATTCCTAAAAGATCTACAAATTGAACTTCCATATGACTCCGCAATCCCCTACTGGGATTATACCCAGAGAAATTCAAATCACTCTATGAAAAAGATACCCACACACATGTTTATTGCAGCATTGTTCACAATAGCAAAAACACGGAACCAACCCTGATGCCCATCGAAAGAGGATTAGATAAAACAATGTGGTACATATACACGATGAAATATTATGCAGCCACAAAGGACAAAATTACGAATTTCGCAGCAACTTGGATGGACTAGAGTTTTTAATCCTGAGTGATCTATCACAGAAACAAAGAACTGAGTATCACATATTCTTACTCATAAGCGAACGTTGAACAATTATCATAATACTGTAAGAAAAGGATTGGCAGTAGTGGAAAACTGCCAGGGGAGTGAGGGGCACAACTCATCAACAAGGGTACCTGCATAATGAACATTTGTATACCTAACCCTGAATTGTACTCCACATCTTTAAAATAAAAAATTAAAGAGTTTTAATTATGGAAAAAAAGATGTGGGGTACAATTCAGGATTAGGTATACAAGTGGTCATCATACAGGTAAAGTTTGGGTCTCCCTTTGGTCCCCACTTTACCTGGTTTGGGATCAGGAACCCTTATTGATGTTGTGTCCCCTCCCCAACCCCACCCTGGCAGTATCCTGCTACTGCCAATCCCTTTCTTATAGTATTATAGTAAGTGTTCAGGGTCCTCTTATGAGTAAGAACATTTGGTACTCTGCTCTTTGTTTCTGTGATAGATCACTGAGTAAGAGAGATTTTAAATCCAACCAAGTTGCTGTGAAGTCCATATGTTTGTCCTTCTTTATGGCTGCATAATATTCCATTGTGTATACATACCACATTTAAAAATCCAGTCCAGCTTCAATGGGCAACATAGTTGGTTTCATGTTTATGTTATTGTGAATAGAACTGCAACAAACATGTGTGCAGGTATCTTTTTTTGCAGAGTGATTTGAGTTCCTCTGGGTATATTCCCCCAATAGGGAATTGCTGGGTAATATGGAAGGTCAATTTCTAGTTATTTAGGTGCTGCAGATGAAGTACTGTAAGGGAAAGATGAAGATTAATTGAAAGTGTAAAATAGCAAAAATGATCACCTCTACCCTTTGCACAATGAATTAACTAGAACAGTTTTATAAGGAGAACTTGCGCTAAAATATTGGAAACAAGACAGCTAAATTTAAGCATACAAGTTTTAAATATTGATAAAGCTCAATAAACGATTTCTCCTTTTTTTATATTTTTTTCCTTTTCTTTTTTTCTTTTCTCTCTTCTCTTCTTGATCCTTCTCCACCTTTACCTCTTTCTCCTTGCTGATATCTACAGATGTCCAATTGCTCTAATACCATTTGTTGAAATAGCTATCTCTGCTCCATTTAATTGCTTTTGTCAAAAAAATCAGTTGGTCATATCATTATGGGTCTATTTCTGGGTTCTCTGTTCTGTTCTGTTGATCTGTGCATCTATCTTTTTATCAATACTACACTGTCTTGAGTATTGTAACTTTATGTTAGGCCCCTAACAAAAAGAGCATGATTTTCTTCAATTTGTTCATTTGCAAGATTGTTTTAGTTATTCTAGAGCATTTCTATTCCATATAAATTTTGGAATAAACTTGTGGATGTCTGTAAAAAACCTGCTGAGACGTTGGTAGTAACTACATTAAACCTGTAAGTCATTTTGTTGGTTGTCACTTTGTAGATTGACATCTTTATTCTGCTGAATTTTAAAATTCGTAACCATGATATGCCTACCCATTTATTTAGGTTTTCTTTCATTTCTTTCAGCAAGACTTTTCCATTTTTACCATACATATTCTACACATATTTTAAGTTTTGTTGTTGCTGTTGGAGTCTCACTCTGTCAGCCAGGCTGGAGTACATAGGCATGCTCACAGCCACCACAGCCTCTACCTGCTGGGCTCAGGTGATCTTTCCACCTCCTCCTTTCAAGTAGCTAGCACTAAGGGTGTGTGCCAATATGCCCAGCTAATTTTTCTTGATTTATTGTAGAGACAAAGTCTTGCCAAGTTGCCCAGGCTGGTTTCAAACCCCTGGGCTCAGGCAGTCCTCTTGCCTCTGCCTCCCAAAGTGCATGAGCTATCGCACCCGGCACATTATAAGTTGTTAGCAGTTAAGTTTCCAACTAAATATTGCACCATTAGAATGATTACAAATGGTACTGTGTTTTTAAATATTGATTTCCAGATGTTCATTGTTAGTATATACAAATGTGATTTGTCCTAATTTTTGTGTGTATGTGTTGCCTTTGTATTCTATGACTATGCTGAATTCAACTGACAGTTATAGAAGAATTTTGTAAATTCCTTGGGATTGTCAATATAGACAAGCATCTGCAAGTAAGAAAAGTTTTATTTATATGTTTCAAATATGTAGGTTTTTTTTTCTTCTTCTGCCCTTGTTGCAGTGGCAAGAGTTTCCAGTACTGTTGATAAGCGTGATGAGTGTGAACATCTTCACCTTGTTCTCAGTCTTAGAAACCACTCAGCCTTTTACATTACATATGACATTACCCGTAGGATTTTGCAGATACTCTTCATCAGATCAAAGTCGTTCTCTATTATTTTTAGCTTACTGCAAAGTTTTGTTTGTTTTAAGGAATGGATGTTGGCATACATGGACTTATTTTTAATTTGGTTCTAAGTTTCTCAATGGAACTATAAACTTTCCGTGGATTTCTGGGCCATTAAACTCTCCTTTCAATTCTGCTGGTTCATTTTTCTGTACTAGAAGTTATACTATCTCCATTATACCTTCAAAAAGATAGTATTTGCCAATCTCACAGGTTTTGAGGGATACAAAAAATGGATAAGACATAGGGCTTGTTTTCAAGGGATGGACAGTTTATGAGAAAGTATGCACCAGTGTGCAGAATGCATTCATATGCCATTGGGGGACTATAATAGGCTCTTTGGTTTGAGACCAGCCTGAGCAACATGGTGCGACGTCATCTGTACAATAAATAAAATATTAGCCAGACATGGTAGTGCACCTATAGTTCCAGTTACTTGGAAGGCTGAGGAGGAATGATTGCCTAAGCCCAGCAAGTGGAGGCTGCGTTGACTGTGAGCATGCCACTGCACTCCAGCCTGGGTGACAGAGTGAGACTCCAACTAAAAAAAAAAGATTATAATATATATATTTGGAGGCTGCTATATTTGACCAAGATGAGGGAAAAGATTAGGTCATCTTTCAATAAAACAGTGAGAGCTTGCATCATTCAGTAATTAAATTGCTAATCACATGTTTTCTTGTACCAGAGCTGGGGCCAATAAAAAATATCTTTTGTGGCAATGATATTCTTAAGCTGGAACCTAAAACAGTTTGAGCTATTGGAAAACAGAATGAATAGCCATAGTGTGATGGGTGATTCAAAGAACATGTATAACCCGTGTTTGTACCCACATGCATGCTCCTGTATTCATCAAGTAAAAAATGTTGTTTTTAGAGGTGAAGTGGAATGATTGGATATAGACAGTGGTTATACACAGTGACTTCCTTTCAATTTTTGACTCAAAATTTGGGCCGGGCTTGGTGGGTCAGCCTGTAATCCCGTGCCTTTGGGAGGTTGAGGTGAGTGGATTGCCTGAGCCCGCGGGTTCGAGACCCACCTGGGCATCTTGGCGAGACCTCATCTCTACAATAAATCAAAAAATTAGCCGGGCGTGGTAGTGCACGCCTGTAGTTCCAGCTACTCGGAAGGCTGAGGTGGAAGGGTCGCTGGAGCCCAGCAGGTCGAGGCTGCGGTGGCCGGGAGTGGCACTGCACTCCAGTCTGGGTGACAGAGTGAGACTCCAATGCAAAAAAACCAAAAACAAAATTTGGGAGACAGGGATGTGTGTGTGTGTGTGTGTGTGTGTGTGTGTGTGTGTGTGTGTGTGTGTGTGAATTCAGACCTTATGGTCAAGGCACTGGATCAAATGAGAAAGTTGTGCATATTGTCTTTTTATAAATTTATCATCTAAAGAAGGAGAATTAAACTAAAATAAGAATAACTTCCTTCTATTTCAACATCTATATTTTTCCCACTTATCCTTTTTGTACTGACTTCCTCCTCTACTTCTTGCATATTTTAAATAATTTCTTCAAAATAGGTAGACAAATCAACTTAAATGTTTATTTTCAGAAAGAAAAATCTTTATTTTTGTTCAGTTGACTGTGTCTCTAATACAGTCAACATAAATTTAAATGCAATGAAGAGAATAATCCATTTATAAAACAGGAATTCAAATGGTTTCATTTCTGGAAAATACAAATAACTACACACATACACGCACACATATCACATTTCTTAAGCAAAAAATGCTTGCAAAACAAATGCATACCCAGACAACAACCAAATCCCTGAACATTCTGATGTTGTACATTTCCAAAAGTGGTTGTTAAAGGAGGGCACGCAATCTATTAAGGACCAGGAGTAGTTAATAAGGCACAGGTAAGAGGAAAGTTTGTGCATATTTTATGTATATATTGTGGACCCAAATAAGTTAGAAAAATAATAAAAATAATTGAAGGCAGATTTTAAAAAAGTACTAGACACTATTTAATTTCCTTGTTCTTCCCATGATCGAGAGGAAGGAAGGGAAATTGAAAGGTACAGGAATTGGCATCCATGATGCCAAAGCTATGCAAGGGAGTTTCTACCAGAGAAGTCAGAGTTGCTGTGAGCCCAAGACATAAGCCAAGCTGGTAACTGAAGGAAAAATCAAATCCAAAATTCTTTCCATTGTAGGAGAGGGAAAGAAAGTATTTTTAGTGCATGTCTCAAACAATAACAGATTTTCATGATTCATCTTTAAGGACTGACAGCACTAGGTTTGAGGAAGTTAGTGCATTTTGTTTTTTTAAGAAAAAGTAGTCTTGATATAACTTTATCTAATGCCATATAAACGTGCTGTCTCTAAAGAACTGTGTAATCTCACTCAGTCACATTTAATCATTGCCATTTTATGGTCAAGACCATTTCTTAGGAAGTGAAGAGATATTACAGTTCTTTTTTCTTCACTGGGGGGAGGTGAAGAATTGGGCTACTTGATCTGATGTTTATAGTCTATGGTTTTATTTCATGGTATTGCTATCATACATGCTGATGTACCAGACATGCATACTACAAATGGGAGATTTGGTCAAGGGCTTGTAACTTCCCAAGAATCCAGTACACAACTTTTTCTTAGAAAACTCAAATGTACTGTTTTTCTCACCTTTGAAGTTACTGTTTGTTATTTCAGCTGTCTTTACAAATTCATATTCTTATTCTTGAGTTATGAATGCTTACTGTACAAAATGCTATTAATCGTTTAATACTAAAGGCTCACGAAAAGGACTGATAAAAACAACAACAAGAAAACCCTATAAAATTTCTGTAGTTTAAGATATGAAAAGCAAGCCAGGAGGTGGTTAAAGAATATCACAGTAAATGATGCCATCATCACGGAAATAGCCAACTCACTTTCAGTAATATTTGTTGTCTTACTTAGATATTTCAATATGATAAATAGGGAACTAGAACAACTTGATGGCAAAGCAGAAGAGCAATGCCTACCCCTGAGGGATAGAGAAGGAAAATGACAGCGGGAACACACACACACAAAACTTGCCCTTTGTAGAAAACTTGGAGAGTTGAGAAATAACAACCTTAATATATTGAGAGAAAAACTGTGTAGAGTTATTTTCTTTGTAAATACTTTTTGTGTTTCCATATGAATTTTTGTACTGTCTTTTCCAGGTCTGAGAAGAATGATGTTGGTAATTTTATAGGTATTGCATTGAATATGTAGATTGCCTGGGCGGGATGGACATATTGACAATATTGATTCCTCTAATCCATGAGCAAGGGATGTTTTTCATTTGTTAGTGTCTTTGATTTCTTTGAGCAGTATTTTGTAGTTCCCATTGTAAAGGTTGTTCAGTTCTTGGTTAGATAGATGCCAAGATATTTATTTGTGGCTACTGCGAATGGGGTTGTGCTTTTTATTTGGTTTTCTGCCTGTTTGTTGCTGGTGTATGGACATGCAACTTTTTTTTTGCACATTGATTTTATACATTGAAACTTTCCCAGAGTCATTTATCAGTGCAAGGAGGTTTTTGATGGACTCTTTTTGGTTTTCAAGGTATAGGATCATACCATCTGCAAAGAAGAATAGCTTAACTTCTACTTTTCCTCTCTGGATACCCTTTATTTTCTTCTATTGCCTGATTGCTCTAGCAAGACTTCAAGTACTATGCTGAACTTGATGTAATGGTAGGCAACCTTGTCTTGTTCTCGTTTTCAGGGGCAATGCTTCCAACTTCTGTCTGTTAAGCAATATGTTGGCTGTGGGTTTATCATAGATAGATTTTACTATTTGAGGAATATTTCTTCTATGCCTGGGTGTTCAAGGGTTTTTATCAAAAAGGGATGCTGAAGTAGCTAGTCTCATATCAGATAAAACACACTTAAGTTAACAACAGTGATAAGCCAGGTGTGGTAGTGTGTGCCTGTAGTTCCACTACTTGGAAGACTGAGGTGGAAGGATTGCCAGAGCCCAGCAGGTCAAAGCTGTGGTTGCTGTGAGTGTGCCACTGCACTTCGGCCGGGGTGACAGAGTGAGACTCTGACTCAAAAACAAAACAAAACAAAACAAAAACTGAAAAAAGACGAACAAGATCATTATATAATGGTAAAAGGGTCAATTCAGCAAGAAGATGTAACAATTTTAAATATATATGCACCTAACATTGGAGCTGCCAGCTTGATAAAACAACTGTTAGGACTAAGAATAGTGAAAGACAGAAACATATAGTAGTGAAGGTTGTCTACAGTCTACAAATGATAGCAATATACGGATAATTGGGGCAGAAGAACATCAGTGAAGAAATATTTGATTTAAACTAGACTCTAGAACAAATAAACCTAGCAGACATCTACACAACATTCTACTCCAAAATTGCAGAAGATACTTTTTTTCTCATCAGCACATGGAACATTTTCCACAATAGAACATATTATACACAACAAAGATGTCTAATTAAGTTCAATAAATTCAAAGTAATATCAAGTATCATCTCACATAACAGGGGAATAAAACTAGAAGTCAACTCTGAGAGGAACTCTTAAAATCAAACAAATACATGGAAATTAAACAATCTGTTTGTAAATGATCTTTGGGTCAATAAAGAAATTATGATGGAAATAAAAAACTTCCTCGAAATAAAAGACAATAATTGAAGGGCGCAGGGAACAGTCAGAAGGGCATCCCCCAAGATGGCGCTGAACACTATAAAGCCACATGAAAACAACAAAGACCCTAAGTTCTGGCTTTTCCCTGTACGATTTCCGGCGCACGCAAAGTTCAAACCTGCGAGCCAACAATCTCCTCCTATGACAAATCAGCCCTGTTGTAACCCAATGGGACTGTAACACAAGTTCGGCCCACCCTATTTCCGCTCCGCTCTCCCCAATAGAATGCGAACATGACCCTTTCCTGCCCTCACTAAACTAATAAATACAGCCCTCTCCCTGCATAGCTCTCTCTCTCCCTCTCTAACTCCCTTCGGCTACAGACCCTTTCCTGTAGCCGCCACTTTACTAAATCTCTTGGTCTCTAATGGGTGTGGAGTAGTTACTGGTGCCTAAGCTCTTTCATTGGTGCTGTGACTCGGATTGGGTCTCTCTCGCCCTTGTGCGAGTCTCTCTTGCCCTTGGGCGGGACCCCGACTCGGCGCTGGTGGCCACTCCAACCGTCCTGGACCTTCCCCACTCTCTTGAACGCCTGAGCTGCATCCACCAGCGATCGTTGGATAGGTAAGTCCCCCCCAAACAAGGAAGCCTAAAACTTGCCAGGGATCACTGGAGGGAACTGACCTCAGGATCCAGCCTCTCTGGTCCCTTGGCAAGGGGGAGCACACCCCGCCTCGCCTTCACGGCCACAGCGGACCCTGAAGGTTCCCTCTTCTGTTCCATCTCTCACGGACCCTAGGGGCTCCCACGTCTGTCAGGCAGCAGCAGACCTCAGAGGCTCCCACATCTGCTAGCCTACAGTGGATTCCGTAGGGTTCCCACTCCCCAGGGCTCCCACGTCTGTCTGGCAACAGCGGACCTCAAAGGCTCCCACATATGTTGGCTCACACCAGACCCTGCGGGACTTCCGTTTCTGTTCGACCGGCAGGAATCTCTAACACCCTCCCCACCCGCTGCTTGGTCAAGTGCTCTCTGTCTGTTTTGAAAATTCCTAGCGCTAGGTGCCTTGACCCCTCGGTTCTCCAGGAGAACCCTGGGTGGGCCAAACCTCTGTGATGACAGACTTTGCCACAGCCACACTTCTCGGACAGCCGACTCTTTGGGGGCCACCCCGTCTAGTCCTCCTGTCCCACTATGGGAGGCTCGTCATCCCTGCCGGCCGATTCCCCCCTTAAATGCCTCTTAAACAATCTCACTACACTCTCACTCACCCCCGATATCAAACCCAGACACCTAATTCGCCTCTGCACACAGGACTGGCCAACATATCCCTTAGACAACCAAAACCAGTGGCCCCCTCAGGGGTCCCTAAATCACGATATCATCTGGGACCTATATAATTTCTGTGAGCGTTCAAAATGGTGGGCAGAGATTCCCTACGTTCAGTCCTTTTCTCTCCTCCGTGAACACCCCCGCCTTTGCCTTAATTGTAATCCCTCCAACCTCCACCCCCAGCTCATGCTAGCATCTGCCACCTCCTCTACAACTTCTCTTCCTCCCATTGTCCCACATGCATCTGTGCTTCCTCCTCCAAACCTCCCTTCCCCACTGCAAACACTGTAAGTCCCCTTCCTGCTCCCTCCTCTCCCGTCTCAGATTTTGACCCTGCAGACGAGCCCCCCCCTTACAGACAGCCCCAGACTCCCCGCCCCCACCTTCCCCTTTCACTCCACCTACTTCTGCTCGAACAGTTCAACCTCTGTACCCTCCCCTTCCAACCACTTCCCCATGCAGCCCCCTGGTAACCCGATCCAAGGCCACACAGATCATCCTCACTCCCCTCCGCGAAGTAGCGGGTGCAGAGGGTATTGTTCAGGTGCGTGTTCCTTTCTCTATCTCAGACCTCTCACAAATAGAAAAACGTCTTGGATCATATACGACTAATCCTGTCACCTACATTAAGGAGTTTCAATACCTCATCCAGTCCTACAGTCTTACTTTCCACGATATATACCTAATCCTTTCCAACACCCTACTTCCGGAGGAACGTAGGAGAGTCTGGGAACAGGCTAGGACATACGCAGACGAAATTCATCAAACCACCCCAGCTCACCCCCTTGGTGCAGTGGCTGTCCCAGACCAGGACCCGGTTCATGTGGACTGACCCAATATCTCGCCATTCACAACAACTCACTTGGACAGTCCTATCACAAGGATTTTGAGTCAGCCCCCACCTGTTTGGTCAAACCTTAGCAGCAGATCTTGTCTCTCTCGTTTACCAAATCCACCCTTATTCAGTATGTGGATGACCTCCTTTTGTGTAGCCCTTCCTTAGCTGATTCTCAAATGGACACTGTACTCACCCTTAACTTTCTAGCAGAAAAGGGATATTGGGTATCCCCTCGAGAGGTCCAACTGTCTGCCACACAAGTCACGTATCTGGGGGTGGCCATCTCACACCAACAAAAAGCCATAACAACGGACTGAAAGGCCTTAATCCAATCCCTACATATACCCAAGACTAAAGAGGAGATCCAATCATTTTTGGGGCTGGCTGGATACTTTCGAGCGTGGATTCCCAACTTTGCCCTACTTGCAAAACCACTTTACACTCTCATAAAGGGAGACCCCAGTGAGCCACTCCTAACATCCTCCTCCATCAAACAAACTTTTACCACCCTTCAGCAAGTCCTCCTAAGGGCCCCTGCTCTCCATCTGCCATATATACACTGACCTTTTATCTTGTATATCTACGAAAACAAAGGGGTAGCCTTAGGAGTCTTAGGGCAACTCTGTGGACAGACGTTCACCCCAGCGGTCTATCTCTCAAAGCAGTTGGATCACACCCCATGTCTGCGAGCACTGTCTGCTGCCCACATGCTAGTATGTGAATCCAAAAAACTCACCTTTGGGGCCCTTATTACTGTGACCTACTCCCACCATCTATAGCACTTCTTAAGCTACAAAGGCCTTCAAACACTTCCTCCCAGTTGAGTCCTGTCGCTCCTTGTCTTCTTCCTACAAGATCCCTCTATATCGTTTCAAACTTGTGCACCCCTAAACCCAGCCATGTTACTCCCTTCTTCCACCACCCCACTAACACATGACTGTGTAGAAACTGTAGAGGCCCTTCTCCCTTGTCCGGTTCATATCCAAGAGGGCCCTTTACCCTCCCCCTCCTATACCTGGTTTACTGATGGCAGCTCCTTCCTCCACAATGGGTCCCGAGTCGCGGGATACACCATCACCTCAATTATAAAAATCATTGAGGCAAAGCCTCTCCCGCCAGGCACCACCAACCAACAGACAGAACTTATAGCTGCCACTCGAGTGTTCCAGTTAGTGGCTCGACACTCCCTCTCTCTCTACACTGACTCCAAATATGTTTTCCATATTCTCATCTCCCACTCGGCCATATAGAAGGAAAGGGGATTGTTTACTACCAAGGGATCAGCGGTAGTTAATGCCAAGCTAATTTCCAATCTCCTCACTGCCTCTTTACTTCCCACCAACACTGGAATTTCTCACTGCAAGGCCCACCAGTCCGACTCCTCACTCATAACTCAGGGAAACTCCAGGGCAGACAAGGCAGCCCAATAAGCAGCCTTGGGGTCCATCCCCAATATGGCCCAACAAGCAGCCTTGGATCCATCCCCACCATGGCAGCTGTTGCCCACCCTGGTCCAAGCCATACGCCTCCCACCAATTCACCAACACCAACTTCCCCCTCTATCTCAGACCTTATCCCACACTTACACTCAATCTTCCATACCAATCCCTCTGCTCTAACGTCTTTCCTAAAAAACTTCTTTACCCTCGACCCCTACCATATAAAACTTATACAAACCATTACCTCTCAATGTTCTATCTGCCAGCGAACTAATCCCCATACCCCTTAAAACCAGGAACCTTTCCCACACATCAGGCCTGGGGCCAGCTTCCAGGTACAGACTGGCAGGTTGATTTTACTGTCATGCCCTTGGTTCGCAACATCAAATACCTCCTCCTCTTGGTTGACATCTTTTCTGGATGGGTAGAGGCCTACCCCACCACAAACAAACGAGCAACAACCATAGGGTCCATCCTTGCTAATCACATAATTCCTAGGTTTGGTGTCCCTTTATCTCTCCAATCTGATAACAGACCCGAATTTACCTCACAGGTGGTACAATCCCTAACAACTGACCTCCACATTAACTGGCATTTCCATATCCCATACCACCCACAGTTGTCTGGGAATGTTGAGCAAGCCAATCGCACTCTCAAGGACACTCTCACCAAATTATCCCTCGAACTCCATCGAGACTGGGTGTCCTTCCTCCCACTGGCCCTCTTCCGCATACGAGTCCTCCAAAAAAAACCGTCTCAACCATCACCATTTGAAGTTATGTACGGCCGCCCAGCCCTCCCTCCAGGAATTCCACCCTCAACCCCCTAACTCCTGCCCACATGCTCTACCCTCTCTTATCCTTTACTCAGTCCCATATTTGGGAACATCAAAACCTCCTTTTACCTGTTCCATTTGACGGCCAAATCCCGCCTTCACTCATCCCGGGGCAATGGGTCTATTTTTCCGACCCAGAAACTAAAACCCTTCTAAACCCAAAATGGTCTGAAACTCTTCAAGTAATTTTATCTACTCCCACAGCAGCAAAACTTATCACAGCCCAGCATCAGGTTACCCCATGGATCCACATCTCCCATCTTAAACCTGCCACCCCTCCTTCTTCCCACCCCACCAATAACAGTACTTGTTCACCCACCTCCAGATATATCTGCTCTAAAGTACCAGGACGACCACTGAAACTTTGCCTGTCCCGACTCACCACCTCTCCAAATTCAATCCCAAACCAATAATCTGGATTCAACACAGAAAACTTGTGATCCCCAGACTCTCTCCTTTGTCGGCTTAATCACTCTCCTTCTCACTATATTACTTGCCTGCCTTCTGGCCACAGCCTGGTCCCCTATGGCCAGGGTCTTATTGGCTATTACCTACCTCCTCATCATCACAAGTTTCATTCTTATCAGGTGTCTCCTATAATTACCTGAAAAGACTCCCATTCTCAACTCCAAGGTTATTACCCTCTTCCTTCTAGTCCTTCCATTAAATCAAACCTACCAATCACATTCATAGTATGCACCAGGAACCTTTTCCTGGAAGTTAATAAACACCACTACAGAAACCGTAATCTCTACCTACCTCAGAGAGGGACAACCAACGTTTAATTTTGATCTTTGCAAATTATGGCCTAGCCTGTCCATTGTCCGGAAGGATGGGGAGGCTCCTCCACCAAAGGATGGGGATGTAGTTATGGCAGCCTGGAAGACGAAACTAACTAAAAAATGTTAACATCTATGTCTGCCCTGACACGGGACCACAACACTGCCACAAACCCCTGCAGTTTCACTGTACTACTTGGGGATGTGTGAACCATAGCTCCGTGGAAAGGCAACTCTGACCCTTACATATCACTTAAAAGACTGCCTTCCATTTCTCCCTGTACACAACCCAAACCTGCAAACCACTACAACTTTCCATTACTCTTTGGGACGCCTTTAGCTTCCAAAAGGCATGGGAAACAGGTAAAACATGGGGACTCCAACTATATACGCCTGGAACTAAACCAGGTATGTTACTATTCAAAGGAGACCTATTCCATGCACTCCTAACCCTGTAGGACCGCTACATAAAATAATATTGCACAAAGCCAGGATCGGTGGCTCAGCCTGTAATCCCGTGCCTTTGGGAGGCTGAGGTGAGTGGATTGCCTGAGCCTGTGGGTTTGAGACCCGCCTGGGCAGCGAGACCTCATCTCTACAATAAATCAAAAAATCAGCTGGGTGTGGTAGCGCACGCTTGTAATTCCGGCTACTTGGAAGGCTGAGGCGGAGGGATCACCAGAGCCCAGCAGGCGAGGCTGCAGTGGCCGGAAGCGGCCACTGCACTCCCGTCTGGGCGACCGAGTGAGACTCCAACTCAAAAAAAAAAAAAAAAAAAATTGCACAAACCCATGCCTACAAACTCAAAAACACAACCCATAACTTCTCACCCTATTACCCCAGAAATAGCAACAGTCATTTCTTCCATCTTAAAAGCCCCCTCATCCCTTCACCGCCCAACTGGTTCTTTCACTTGTTGTTGGCAGTTTACCACCTACTAAATGTAACCCGCCCCTCTTTGGCGAAGGACTGCTGGTTATGCCTAAACCCACGACCCCCATATTATGTAGGGGTTGGGGCGGTTTCCCCAGTAGGCGACACGGAAACAAACATAAAAATCCTTACCCTTACTGCAATACAAAACCAACAACTGTGCCCCTGGGGCTCCCACCCCACACTAACATTTGATGATCTCCAGGGACAAGGGACATGCTTTTACTCCCCACAGTTTCCAATAGCCACGTCCCCCCTTCGAACATCCTGCAACACTTCTCAGATCAACATCACCACCCTCCGCAACCAAACAAATCCCCAATTTGCTGTAGCACCCCCTACCACATAGTTTGCCTGTACCTGAGGAATCATCCCATGCGTCAGTCTGCAGCGCCTCAACGACACAAAGGAATTGTGTATCCTAGTACACATTCTACCCCAGGTATACATATATAAAGGGATGGAAGGCAGGCAATGCCTCAGACTCCCTAAAGCCACCCGCTCTAAACAAGAACTATTAGTCCCTTTACTGATGGGACTGGGCATTGCCGGAGCTAAGGCCATAGACACGGCTTCCTTGGTTGCGGGCAATCAAAATCTCAAACAGCTCAGTACTCAAATTGATACTGACCTACGCCTACTAGAGTCTAGCATATCCTAACTAGAACAGCAGCTTGACTCTCTTGCTGAGGTAGTACTACAAAATAGACAGAGCCTTGATCTCTTTTTAAAACAAGGAAGGCTATATGTGGCCTTGGGAGAAGCCTGCTGTTTTTACGCTAATAAATCAGGAATAATAAGGAGACCCTCGCTCAGGTAAGAGACAATATAGAACACCGGGATTCACAAAATCAAGCCTATGGAAACTGGTATCAAACCCTCTTTTCCTGGCCCCCTGGCTCACCACCTTGGTCTTGGCAATGGCTGGCCCAATAATCCTCCTCCTGCTAGCTGTTACCATAGGACCTTGCATCATTAAATATCTCCTTGCTTACATAAAAACCACTGTTTCAAACTTCTCAAATCAAAGTTTTAACCTCCTGTTACTTAATAGTTACCAGCCCATCCCAGTAGAAAATCCATCGCTGTGATACCCAAAAACTTTCATCTAATTTTTTTTCCTTTTAGATATGTTCACTTCCAGGTTCTCTATTTACCTCCACAGTCTACTCCAAGACAGCTGGTCACTACCGCCCTCGTGCCCACTGAAAGACTGGCTGGAACAAGTCACCATTCTACATTTACAAGGAACTTTCATGGAACTCTCACCTTCAGAAATCTTCACCTTCAGTGCCTATCTCTGGGCCCTGTTCTGGTTGGCTCTGTGCCCTTCCCCCACCCACCCCACAACACCCACAGCCAGCAGGAAGCAGCCAGAAAGAGTGATGACGCTCCTCTCCCAAATAAACAGAAAAGGTGGGAATGAAGGGCGCAGGGAACAGTCAGAAGGTTGTCCCCCAAGATGGCGCTGAACACTATACAGCCACACGAAAACAACAAAGACCCTAAGTTCTGGCTTCTCCTGTACGGTTTCCTGCATGCGCAAAGTTCAAACCTGCAAGCCAACAATCTCCTCCTGTGACAAATCAGCCCTGTTGTACCCCAATGGGACTGTAACACAAGTTCGGCCCACCCTTTCCACTCGCTGTCCCCAATAGAATGCGAACACGACCCTTTCCTGTCCTTGCTAAACTAATAAATACAGCCCTCTCCCTGCATAGCTCTCTCTCTCCCTCTCTAACTCCCTTTGGCTACAGACCCTTTCCTGTAGCCACCACTTTAATAAATCTCTTGGTCTCTAACGGGTGTGGAGTTGTTACTGGCATCTAAGTTCTTTCAATAATGACATAGGATATCAAAATCTCTGTGATACAGCCAAAGCTTAGCTTAGAAGAACACTTGCAGTGCTTAATACCTACCTCAAAAAGACACATCACATATTGACAACCTAATGTCACACTTCAAGGAACAAGAAAAAACATGAATAAACCAAACTCAAAGCTCGCAGAACAAAATAAATTACAAAGATCAGACCAGAACTAAATGGAATTGAAACATAAAAAATACAGAGTTAATAAAATCCAAAGTTGGTTGATTGAAAAGATAAACAAAATTCATAGACTACTAGTAGATGAAGAAGAGAGAAGATTCAAATTAGTTCAACCACAAATGACTTTACAACTGATATCACAGAAATACAAGACCATCAGAGATTATGATGAATACCTCTATGAAAGAAAACTAGAAAATCTAAAGAAAATGGATAATTTTTTGGAAACATCCAAACTCCAAACTTCAATCAGAAAGAAACAGAAATCTTGAGAAGACCAATAAAAAGTACCCAATTGAATCTGGAATTAAAAGTCTTCCAACAACAACAACAACAAAAACAACAACAAAGTCCAGGACTAGATGGATTCACTGCCAAATTTAATCAGACTTTCCAAAAAGAACTGGTACCAATTCTACTGAAGCTATTCCAAATGACTGAGAAGGAAAAAATTCTCTCTAACTCACTTCATGAAGTCAGTATCACTCTTATACCAAAGCCAAGAAAGGACTAAGAAAAAATAGGCAAATACAGACCAATGTCCCTGATGAACATACATGCAAAAATTCCAACAAAATACTAGAAAACCAAACCCAGTGGCACATTAAAAAAAATTACCACGATAAGGTGGATTTTGTTTCAGGGATGCAAAGATGGTTCGACATATGCAAGTCAGTGTACATGATCTACCATATAAACAGAATTAAAGCGAAAATCAAGCCAGGCTCAGTGGCTCAGCCTGTAATCCTGCACCTTTGGGAGGCTGAGGTGAGTGGATTGCCTGAGCCTGTGGGTTTGAGACCCTCCTGGGAAACTTAGCGAGACCTCATCTCTACAATAAATCAAAAATCAACTGGGCATGGTAGTGCACGCCTGTAGTTCCAGCTACTTGGAAGGATGAGGCAGAAGGATCGCTGCAGCCCAGCAGGTCGAGGCTGCGGTAGCTGGGAGCGGCCACTGCACTCCAGTCTGGGCGACAGAGTGAGACTCCAACTAAAAAAAAAAAAGCGAAAATCACATGATCATTTAAGTAGATGTATAAAAGCATTTGACAAAATCCAGCATCTATTTATGACAAAAATACTCAAAAATAGGCATAGGAGAAACATACTTCAAAATAATAAAAGCCATATATGATAAACCCACAACCAATATCATTCTGAATGGGGAAAAGTTGAAAGCATTCTCTCTCAGAAGTGGAACAAGACAAGGATGCCCACTTTCACCACTTTTATTTACTATAACATTGAAAATCCTGCCTAGAGCAATCAGACAAGGGAAATAAATGAATGGTATCCAAATTGAAAAGAAGAAATCAAACTCTCTCTGCTTGCTGATGATATGCTCGTACACCTAGAAAACCTTCAAGATTCCTCCTAAAGACTTTTGATAAATGAATTCAGTGAAGTCCCAGGTTACAAAATCAGCACTCAAGAATCAGTAGCACTGCTATACACCAATAATAACCAAGCTGAGAATCCAATAAAAACTCAATTCAATTTTATAGCTGCAAACATTTAAAATACCTAGGAATATATTTAACGAAGGATGTGAACATTATCTATAAGGAGAACTACAAAACACTAATGAAAAAATTTTAGAGGACACAAACAAATGGAAAAAATCCCATGCTTATATACTGAAAGAATCAGCTTTATTAAAATAACCATACGACCGGGAGGCGACCTGAAGATGGCGACTGCATAGGTGGATCCCTGAGATTCTCTGAACGTGAGTTTCCCAAAAAGACTATTACTTTTCTTCCTGCACCCCCCCCCGCCCACCTCCAGCCGCACTGGTATGAGGCTTGGGGACTTTTGGTCCCACGTAGGGCCAGACATTGCGGCCGGACCATGGCTGCTCCACTATATGTGATTCCAGCCGGCTGGGGAATCCCAAATCCCAGACCCCAGCTCCATCCCTGGCTACATCATCATGACCAGCACCCAGCACCAAGCTGCCAGTCACGCAAGGAGGCTCTGAGCACCCGCCCCTTAGAGATACCAGTCCCATTTCTGGCTATAGTGCCCTGGGAGGGACCCAGAGCCACCACCTGCCCTCCGGAGCTTTGGAGATCGGAAGCCCCTGGCCCATCTTGGCTGAGGCACTCAGCGTGTGTGACCACAAGCTTGTGTAAGGGGGCAGAATCCCAAGCTGGCATAAGGTGCTGATCGCAGGCTTCCAGCTCCAGAGGAGAGAACACCCGACCCTCTCCTCCACCCCAGCCTGCTGGAGGCACCCCAGATCCAGCACCCAGCTGTGCATAGAGACCCACAGAAGCGTCCCTAAAAGTGAAAGTAAAACCACCACCTCCACCATTTTCAAGGCATATTTACATCGCATTGCCCCACCCACCTATCAGAGCCTCCACCTCGGTTCCCACGGTGACATCATTAACAGGAGACAAAGCCCCTCCCCTACGCTGAATAGAGACCAGTGTCACAGATCTCCCAGGCAACAAGCTAACTGCCTGCAAGAGAAACAGAGGGGAGAGGCTGGAGATGAGATCTCAGGAACTTTATCCACTAAGGGATGAGAGAGAAAAATCTACACAAATGAAGAAAAACCAAAAGAAGAATATGGGCCTCTCCCAGACTCCTGGGAGGGCAGACACTGAGGAAACTGACTTTGGAATGTAAACAACGAAGAGCCCCCAGAATGACTGGTCTCAAAATACAAACCTAGACATCAAGATATTAATGGAGAGATTAAAAAGAATTGAGGAGACTCAAGAAGAAACCAGAAAGGAGCTGATATCTGAGATAACAGTAATAAAGAATACTGTGAATGAAATAAACAATAAACTGATAAGCATAGAAAGCAGAATTACCCAAGCAGAAGAAAGAATCTCAGAGCTTGAGGACCAAAATATAGAACTAATCCAAACTCTCAAAAACACAGAAAACAAGCTCAAAAGGACAGAAAAAAACCTTCAAGAGATGAGCAATTACCTCAAGAGGTCTAACCTAAGAGTAATTGGTTTGCCTGAGGCAGAAAGAGAGACAGAGACCACATTGGAACAAACCTTCCATGAGATCATTCAAGAAAACTTCCCTTATCTAATCAATGACGCAAAAACTCAAACACAAGAGATCCAGCAGCCAACAGACACATGAAGAAATGTTCAATCTCACTAATCATCAGGGAGATGCAAATCAAAACCACACTGAGATACCACCTAACACCAGTCAGAATGGCAATTATGAATAACTCAAAAAATAATAGCTGTTGTAGAGGGTGTGGCGAAAAGGGAACACTCCTACACTGTTGGTGGAGTGTAAACTAGTGCAACCTCTGTGGAAAGCAGTGTGGCGATTCCCAAAAGCTGTAAACATCAACCTCCCATATGACTCTGCAATCCCCCTACTGGGAATATACCCTGAAGAACTCAAATCATTCTATAAAAAAGATACCTGCACATGAATGTTTATCGCAGCATTGTTCACAATAGCAAGAACCTGGAACCAACCATGCTGTCCATCAAAAGAGGACTGGATTTTAAAAATGTGGTACATATACACAATGGAATACTACACAGCCATAAAAAAGAACAAAATCATGAATTTCGCAGCAATCTGGATGGAACTAGAGTCTATAATACTGAGTGACCTCTCCCAGAAACAAAGATCTGAGTATCACATATTCTCATTCATATAGTAGACCTTGATCATCCAACACACTACCATAAGAAAATAACTGACAGTGGTGGGAAACTATGGGTGGGACTAATGGTAGTAAACATCTGTTTCGAGATGGGGAGACACCTGTTATCAACAAGGGGGCCTGAATGAAGCATATTTGTATACCTAACCCTTAACTGTACCCTACAATATCAAAATAAAAAATATTGATAATAAAATAAAGTGTGCAGTGGGTATGTACATATATACAATAAAATAAAAACTTATCCAACCCCTAAGTGATATTTTAGAGAAATACAACCTCCAATATATCAAACATTGAATTGCATATTTTAAATATTGTAAAACTTGGCTAACTTTAATTGTTTGCATCAACAATGATTGTGAGATGTGTGTTAAAATTTCCCACTACAGTGGATATCTGTAAATTTCTCTTTAGAATTTAAGTAAAACTTCTGTTCTATAAAAAAAAAAAGAACCTTATGACAGGGATCAACTCTCACATTTCAATAATTAGCCTAA
This sequence comes from Cephalopachus bancanus, assembly GCA_027257055.1. Lineage (NCBI taxonomy): Eukaryota > Metazoa > Chordata > Mammalia > Primates > Tarsiidae > Cephalopachus > Cephalopachus bancanus. Next base: position 40,367 of record JAPVLO010002112.1, read on the forward strand.
ATGTGAATGGACTAAATGCACCAATGAAAACACAGAATGGCAAAATGGATAAAATATCACCAGGCAACCATTTATTGCCTTCAAGAACTCACCTCACTAGAAAGGACACTCACAGACTCAAAGTAAGAGGATGGGAAACAAATTTTCAGGCGAATGGAACACAAACGAAAGGAGGAATCACAATCTTAATCTCAGACAAAATACCCTTTAAGCTATCAAAAATTTAAAAAGATACAGAAGGCCACTACATAATGATAAAAGGTTCACTCCATCAACAAGAAATATCCATCCTAAACATATATGCACCCAACATAGGAGCACCAACTTTCATAAAACAGCTTTTAGGTAAACTAAAAAAAGATATTGACTCCAGCACTATCATAGCTGGGGACTTCAATACTCCACTCACAACCCTAGACAGATCATCAGGACAAAAAATCAACAAGATCCGAAACCTCAATGTGACTCTTGACCAAATGGACTTAATTGATACCTTCAGAACACTTCATCCAATGACCACAAAATATACTTTCTACTCATCACTGCATGGAACATACTCTAAGATTGATCACATACTTGGCCATAAATCAAGCATAAGCAAATTTAAAAAGATTGAAATTTTGCCATGCACCTTCTCGGACCACAGTGGAATAAAAATAAACATCAACACCAACAAGGTTTCCCTCAAAACCCACAAAGACATGGACACTAAACAGCATGACGCTAAACAACTCCTGGGTCAATGATGAAATCAAAACAGAGATTAAAAGATACCTGGAAACAAATGAAGATGAAGAAATATCTTACCTAAATCTCTCAGGTGCCATGAAAGCTGTAGTAAGAGAGGAATTCATATCTCTACAGATGCACATGAGGAAAATGGAAGGATCTCAAATTAACAGCCTAACAAATCACCTAAGGAAGCTGGAAAAGCAAGACCATTAAATTCCTAACTTAAGCAAAAGAATTCAGATCACCAAATCTGGGACATAGAAGACAAAAAGATAATACAAAAAAATCAATGAAACAAAAAGCTGGTTCTTTGAAAGGATAAACAAGATCGATGGTCCTCTAGCTAGACTGACCAAGAAAGAGAGAGAAAAAGCCCAAATAAGCACAATCAGAAATACAAAAGATGAAGTCACATCTGATCCTGAAGAAATACAAAAGATCATTAGAGACTACTAAGTACACTTGTATGGAAACAAACTTGAAAATCTTAAGGAAATGGAGGACTTTCTGACATCATACAACCTCCCTAGGTTGAAACAAGAAGAAATCGAGACCCTAAATAGACCAATAACAATGAAGGAAATTGCCTATGTAATAAGAAAACGACCTACAAAAAAAAAGCCCTGGACCAGATGGCTTTCCAGCAAAATTCTATAAGACATTTAAGGTGGAGCTGATACCAATTCTACTGAAAGTATTCCAGGCGATTGAGAAAGATGGAACTCTCCCCAAATCATTTTATGAAGCTAACATTACATTGATACCCAAGTCAGGTAAAGACCCAACAAAGAAAGAGAAGTACAGGCCAATATCTTTGATGAACACAGATGCTAAAATTCTCAACAAGATCCTAGCAAACCGGATTCAACAATACATCTCAAAAATCATCCATTATGAACAAGTAGGCTTCATCCCTGGGACGCAAGCCTGGTTCAACATTCGCAAGACAATAAATGCAATTAAATACATCAACAGACATCAGAACAAAAACCACATGATTATATCATTAGATGCAGAAAAAGCTTTTGATAAAATCCATCACCCCTTCTTGATAAAAACTCCCGAACATCTAGGCATACATGGAACATACCTCAAAATAGTAAAAGTCATCTATGAGAAACCCACAGCTAGCATAGAAACAAAGATCTGAGTATCACATGTTCTCACTCAAAAGTGGACCTTGAACTTCTAGCATAATACTATATGAAAAGGATTGACAGTGGTGGGAATCTATGGGGGGCAGGGAGGGGGAAGGGTGGTGGAATTAACGGTAGTCAGTATCTATCTGGGGATGGGGGACACCCCTTATCAACAAGGGTGGCTGAATGATGCATATTTGTACACCTAACCCTTAACTGCACCCCACAATTTTAAAATAAAAATATGTTAAAAAAAAGAAATTCATAATTCTTTCTGGGGAGAAATTTTGACATAAATTAAGAGAAGGGGCAAACAGTGTCATGAGGAATATGCAAAACACTGGAACCATCCAGTCAAATGAGATTGATATAGACCAGTGCCTGGCAGAGCCAAGTGGAAGCCCAAGAAGGAGGGGAAATGAGACTTTTTCTTTGTGATTCCATGAAACAGAAAATGATAATTTTCTTTTATAACATGGGTTGGCCCTCACAGTTATGGCAAAGCAAGCAAGGTTACCAAAGTCATTCTGCTATTTTGCAAGGCACAGAGAGGTCACACAAGAACCTGGAAAGTTGGCACTAGGGTTAAGAATTTCTTGCCAGACTCCCAGTTTCTCCCTGCCTTTGTGGACTGTGGTTGAACAGATAGTAACAATCCTTTTCCCTTTCAAAATTATTTTAACTTATAACATTTATATGAAAATAAGATATTTGTTTTACTTTTTTTTCACACTCATCACACGAGGTGACATTCCTTTTCATTAAACCATGTGAATAGCCCTATTTGAATGTTTACAATTCACCGATACTCTCCTTGTTTTGGGTATATTTCTTACCTCCATTCAATTTGCACCCAAGAGGTTTTTACAAACACAAATCTACCCAGATCACTCTTCTGCTTTAGCTTTATCAGTGGATTCACCCTGGACTAAGAACAATGTCTGTGGGATCATGGCTTCACACCCTGAGTGCCTGTAGCTCTTCCCAGGCTACTCTTTCCTGATGACTTGATGTCTAGTCACTCACTTTCAGGGACTCAGGCTCTCAGTGTTTACACATGTTGCTGCCACCCATTCAGCCAATTCCTACCTCCACCAAACTTGTCCAGCTAAATTCTAAAGGCCTCACAGGTAAATGATTTATACTTTCCAAGCAGTTCGGTATGCTCTACTCAAACCACCTTTGGATTACTATGTTAAATTATCCTTTTAATAATAATCCTGAAACTCCTCAAGATAGACGGGTTGACAGGCTTGTTGTTGTGGATGTCATTGTTTTATTTGGTTTGCTGTTGCTGCTGTTATTATTTTTCTTGACCTGGGATATTCCAGGGCATCATCTCTGTGGCTTTCTGGCCATTAGGGTCAGTGCAAGTGTGTTCCAGGCTCCCTCCATATAGGACTTACAACATTCCCTGATTGCCTGGGCAACCAGATTGCTTTTTCAGTGCTTCCTAGTCCAGGATACGTCTTTTCTGGGCACCCAAGAAGGCTTAGAACTGGTTTGGAGGCTCAGGCAAGTCTAGGAAGCTATGCCTTCTCTTGCATGTGGTCCATGGTGGTTCCCAGGCTACTGATCTGAAGCGACACATTGTGTAGAGGGACAAGATGCCCAGTCTGTCCAAGAGACACCGAGGTTCCTGGTACCTGACACTAGGTGGAGACATCTTGGAGTCTCAGGTGGAACAGGGATACCACTCACAGGTTCCTCCACCTTGTCAGAAAGAGCACTCCCTGGATTCCTGAATCGACTTAGAAATCATTATGGTGGCTCTGGTGAGCCAAGAACACCCTGGTTCTGACTTCCAGTTCACTCTTAGCGTTTTCAGGTACTGTAGGGGACTTATGAATGTTTCCAGAAACTCAGAAGGGACAATGGCTTCCTCCTGGGTACTCCCACAACAGCACAAGTTTGTCCCTGATCCTAAGCCTCATGGAAAAGTTGCCTGTGTGTCTGCACATCTCTGGTGGAACCTCACAGTCATCTCCAATAACTTAGGTACCCTTCCTGAACTGAGAGACTCTTCACCAAGACAGGTATACATAGAAACTACAAAATCATCACAATAACTGCATTAATAAAACGGTATCAACCATCATGATAGTGAGGATAACGATGTTAATACAAATGACTCTAACAGTGATACTAAAAATAAACCCAGGGCATTGGGAGGTTAGGACGCAGATTTCCCCAAGGGGAAGGACCAGGTGCACATAGAGAGACACATGAGTAGTTTGGACTCCATGAAGGTAACTTGTTCCGTGAAGCCAAAGACAAGCAGCATCAAGGAAAAGAAAGAATCCAGGGATGAATGCATAGCCTATGAGGAGGTCATGAGGTAGCCCACAGACACAGCGTCTTTTGTTCTAGGCCTGCCCTCCAGCTACTCCCACCTGCTTTCAGGATGGAGGACTGCAGGATAATGCTGCAGAACTCCACACATTGGCTACAGGGCTCCAGATTCACAACTGGTGTGCAGAAGTACCCATAAGGACAAGTATTGATCTTCCAGCACTGTGCCACCCTCACTGCCTGGCTGCATGTCTGCCATGTGCTCTTCTCAGATCACAGCAGGGTCAGGCACCTCTCTCCCCAAATCTAGGCCCAGAATTGTTGGGGCCATCATCTCTCTTGATTCCGATGTGTATGGGGTATGCCACAGCATGGCAGGAGCCCATCTTGAGCTCCCTGGAGGACTTTAACTATTGGCATATTTAGGGGTTGCCTCAACTGTAGAGAGCTATCTGCCTCAAGTCACACTCTCCACAGGGCTGTGGATGCATAGTGATTAGTGGAGGCAGAACTCTGTTGACTTGGCTGTTTGAATCTATTTTGGACACACTGGGAGACCCTATCAGCTCTGCAGCTCCGTCTGTGTCTAGTGACAACATGGGACTATACTGCAGCTGGACTTGCCCCTCTGCATGATGGTTTCCTCCCCATTCATTCCACAGATGTGGACTTTTATGTTTCTCCCTCATGAACATCCTGCACACTAAAACCCATCTCCAAACAAGCTCTCTGCAAACCAAACCTGTGACAACAGTAAAAAGTTTCTGGGGAGTACAGGGCTTCACAAGCAGAAAGCAATCAAATTCTGCTGAGCTTGAAAATAAAGATAAGTGATGTCTCATGATTTTTTTTTTGGATTGGAACTGTTGACAGCAGTAATGGTGTCCATGATTTAAAGGAGTAAAAATCAGATTGGAGTGGAATGAGGATGTTGTGGGATGAAGATAAATACTGATGAATGGACTTTACCCTCCATTCAGATTCCAAAAAAGAGAAGAAGGCAGCAGCTGGATATAAAAGGAGCCCAGAAGTATTGTGTGTGGGTAGTGGTGTGTGTGTGTGTGTGTGTGTGTGTGTGTGTGTGTGTGTGTGTGTTTGTGTTTATTGCAATTTCATGTTAGGAGATATTTGCTTAAATGCTAAAAGGATATATTAGGTGGAGAGGGAGTCATTTAAAATAAAGTACACATTTTATAGTAATAGCATAAAAATTAGTATATGTCAGGAGTCAATAGAGCCCAGACACAAAAATTAAAAATCTAGCTGAGATTAAAGATAATTCCTCACCCGTGGTGAAAGAGACGCATAAACAATGGATGTCACTGCAGCAATATGTTAGGATGACATGGTAGAAAGTGTCTATCACCAAAATTATGTATCTCACTTCCAAAATAGTTTATAAACCTTTGGATGAATGTGAGATGAAATATGAGACTATGGAAATCCAAGTGTTAGAGGGTTGACACATTTACAGAGCACGAGAGAAGGAATTGATGGGTAAGACCTATAGGATGGTCAGGATTTGAGAGATGACCAGAATGACCTCAGAGGCAATAGAATTCTTGCTGTGTCCCAGGTGAAGCTATTCTCTCCTGGAAACCAGTGACTCAAGCCAGAAGCACCTATCTCTGCAAATGGAAGAATTAAATGTACCACTGAATTGTGAATGAAGTGGCAATAAAATGATTGACTATATTGTGGTATATACTAACAATTGTCTAAAAAGCTGTCAGCACCCAGTATTCCTTGGCAGTTTCCCATCCAAGAATTAATCAGGGCTGACCCTGTTCAGCTTCTGAGATCAGACAAGATTGGACACATTCAGGGTGGTATTGAATGTAGACTTTGTGCCAAGTGTCATGCTACATTTTCCAACCAGAAAATAAAGTACAAAGTTGGTTTCCTATTTTCTTTGGAGAGTTAATAATCTTTGTGTGGGGGTTATAGCTTTGCAGTTGTCTTGAAAATCAAATCAAATGAAAAGAGTGTGTCCTATAGAAAGAAGCACTGACTAGGTTCAGCATCTGGTCAATCATGATGTGTCCCTGGAATGCAGCCCTGATTAAGTTTATTCCGTCTTTTTCTCTATAGAAAGGGCAGTCAAACAAAGGATTCATTGGCCCAGTGGGATGGATACTGAAGTTCAGGATGTTGAGAGCACAGCAACTTGCTGCTTGCCGGTGGAACCTGCTTCAGAACCTCTGTAGCTCTACCACCTCCTCCTACATCTAGTTTCTAGTGAGTTCTCCAAATAATGGGATGTTAACCAGCCTCATTTCCATACAATGCTACAAATCTTGTCTACCTTTAGACATTTGTCATATCAAAGCAGCATCTTATGATCATTACTTTTTTTCCAGTTTCCACATGTTTTACTGGATAACAAATTTTCTCAATATAGTCTTCGTCATAGAAGCCCTTTCTCCCGTTTTCTTTGTTTTATGCTTAATTTTAAAGATGTGGGGTTTAAGTCAGGATTAGGTACATAAGTAATCTATGTGTAGGTGAAGTCTGGGCCCTCATCTGGTCCTCACATCCCCTGGTTTAGGATCAGGTACCTTTATGTTGTTCCATGTCTCCCTCCACCTCCCAGCAGTGTCTGACAACCGCCGAGCTCTTTCTTGTGCTATTGTGAGTAATGTTCAGGTTCCAAAAAAATATGGAACACTTCACACTTCACGAATTTGTGTGTCATCCTTGTGCAGGGGCCATGCTAATCTTTGTACCATTCGTTTTAGTGTATGTGCTGTCAAAGTGAGCACCGATCATTAACTTTTATTTTATGAATAGCTATTTCAAGATAATCATTTTCTATGGTGACCATTTGCATCCCTTTCCATTTTTAAAAATTATTATTATTATTTTAAATTAGTGTTAGGGCCACACTCTCTCCAGTATGTTAGATTAGGCCCGCGTGGAGTATGGGTATCTGGTGTGCAATCTGATGCCATATGAAAGATGCAAAGAATTCCACAGAAGTTAGATTAGAAAATATACCTTATATAGAAAGTAAATTGGAGAGAGAGAGAGTGAAAGAGGGGATTCACCTTTCCAAGGGAGGGGTGTAGTGGCTGAAAGTTCAATCCGAGAGACCACCAAGAGCCAATTCTGATGAAAGTTCAAGAGGGTCTTTATTTACAAGCTCGAGCCTGGGCCTCTGTCGACAACCGACACAGCGGAGTACATTCAGAGGCTCTGACTTCCTTAAGCAGATGCCTTTTATGCTTTTACACAAAGGGAGGAGGAGTTTGGGGGGCTTTCCAGTGTTGTTACCATTTAATTGGGTAGTAACCTCTGGTGGTCAGCTTAATCGTGGAGGATTGGTTAGCCTGACTCGGGCTGACCTTGGCCGACTCGGGCTGACCTTGGCCCACTAGCTAGGGAAGTTGCAGAGACATCTGGAAACTTAGGTGATTACCCCCCTGGCACTTGACTGGTTGTTGCTAAGGGGAAAGTGAGATAAGGGAAGGGGTTGAAGCTTGTAACCGGAGCTTTGCAGTTTTTTCCATAACTGAAACTTTAAACAGTTACAGGTTATGTTTTAAGACAGAAAACTAAAAATGGCTGTGCTATTGTCCACAAGCTGATTACATATTTATTGGGTTATAGCATGCTCTTAACCTAAGTCTATGGTATACTTTATTACGGTCCTCTCAGGGGAAGGGGCCAAAGCTTAAGAAAACATGGCCTGTCCATAGCTCAAAGTGTTCTTGGCCACACCATAGTTCAGCAAGGCTATGGCCACAAGGGCCTGGCCATGGTGACTGGTTGCCTGTGGTTGAGCCCTTTTAATTCTTCCCTTTGATGGGAAGGTGATTGGGTGGTGGTAAGTGTAGGTACTGATGTCAGGAGATGGACAGCAGGCAGATGGGTGGGTTAGTCACATGACTGCTGCCATGGTGGTAGGGTCTGTCTATGTCATGAAGGTCAGGAAGGGCTGATCATGTTCACTTGAGTCTTATGTGTGAAGGCAAATACTTGAAATATAAAAGCTAATTAGTACAAAACAAGCTGGGGAGGAGGGCTGTAAAACAATTTATCAGTAGCTACCTCTGAGAAACCGGTTCTGTCCTTGGCTAGTGATTAGAGGGTAAGTTAAGTGAACTGCTAGAAAAACATGAGATTTAGGCAATGTTAAAATGGCTGCTCACTGGATATATTAAATCCATGTTATGTCCTTTCATCTAGCTATTTTTCCTTCGGTTGGAGTCTCACTCTATCACTTAGATTGGAGTGCAGTGGCATACTCACAACCATCACAGCTTGACCTGCTGGGCTTAGATCCTCCTTCTGCCTCAGTCTTCCAAGTAGGTGGAACTACAGGTGTGCACCACAACACCCAGTTAAGTTTTTGATTTACTGTAGAGACGAGGTCTTGTCACGTTGCCCAGGTTGGTCTCAAACCCCTGGCTCAGGCAATCCTCTTGCCTCTGCCTCCCAAAGTGCTGAGATTATAGGCATAAGCCACCACACCCAGTTTTTTTTTTTTTTTTTTGAGTTGGAGTCTCACTCTGTCACCCAGACTGGAATGCAGTGGCTGCTCCTGGCCACCGCTGCCTCGACCTGCTGGGCTCCGGCGATCCTTCCGCCTCAGCCTTCCAAGTAGCTGGAACTACAGGTGCACGCTACCACGCTCGGCTTATTTTGATGTATTGTAAAGATGAGGTTGAGCCAAGTTGCCCAGGTGGGTCTCGAACCCGCGGGCTCAGGAAATTCACTCACCTCAGCCTCCCAAGGTGCGGGATTACAGGCTGAGCCACCAAGCCCGACTCACACCCAGCTTTTTAAAAACATATTTTAAAAATGTGGGGTACAAGTCAGGATTGGATGCATACATGGCCTAGGTACTGGTGAGGTTTTGGGCTTCCAACTGAACCTCACTTCTCCTGGAATTAGGATCAGGCACCCTTACTGATGTTATGTGTCCCTTGACTCCCATGGCAGTGTCCTGCTACTGCCAATTCTGTTTTGCAGTATTATAATAGCTGTTTAGGTTTCACTTGTGAGTAAGAACATGTGGTACTTAGTCCTTTGTTTCTATGCTACATCACTGAGTGTGACAGACTTCAAATCCACCCAAGTTGCTGCGAAGTCTGTAATTTTGTCCTCCTTTATTGCTGTGTAATATTTCATCTTGTATATGTACCACATTTAAAAAAATTCCAGTTCAGTTTCGATGGGCTGCATGGTTGGTTCCATGTTTTTGCTATTGTGAATAGTGCTGCAATAAACGTGTGTGCACACATTTTTCTTGTAGAATGATTTAAGTCCCTCTAGGTATATATCCAGAATGGAGATTGCTGGATCATATAAAAGGTCAATTTCTAGTTTTTTTAGAAAACACCACACTGTTTTCCCTAGAGTTTGAACTAGTTTGCACTCCTACCAACAGTGTAGAAGCATTCCTTTTCCCCTGCATTCTCACCAGCATCTGTTGTTTTTGTTTTATTCATGATGGTCATTCTTACTGGAATTAGGTGGTATCTCAATGTGGTTTTGATTTGCATTTCTCTGATGATGAGTGAGGCTGAGCACTTTTTCATGTGACTGTTGGCTGCCCATATATCTTCTTCTGAGAAGTGTCTAATCATGCATTTTGCCCACTTTTTAATGGGGCTGTTTGATTTTTTTCCTTTTGGTACATTTGAGTTCCTTGTAGATCCTAGATGTTAGACCTTTGTCAGATACACAGTTGGCAAATATTTTTTCCCATTCTGTGGGCTGTCTCCCTGCTCTCTTGACGGTTTCTTTTGCTTTGCAGAAGCTCATCAGTTTGATGAGGTCCCACTTGACTATCTTATCTTTTATGGTATGGGCACTTAGGGTTTTGATCGGGAACTGGTTGCCACTTCCAATTTCCATAAGGGTGTCTCCTGTATTTTCCAAGATTCTTATAGTTTGAGGCTTTATGTTTAGGCCTTTGGTCCATTTACAGTTAATTTTTGTGTATTTAATGATATGCGACTCTTGGTCTTAAACTCATTATTTCCAGAAATGATTTTCTCATATAACTGAAGCATTCATTACAGTCATCCTTTAAATAGTAAGTTCCTTATAATTTAAATGCTGATAGTTCAACTAATTGACAGGATCTACAAAGGCAGAGAAGTGGTGAAGGTGTTATGCAGGGCTGTCAGTTGCAAATCAATCAGAAATGCAGAGAAAATAACTGCTTTAATGTAAGTCAATGTAATTAAGTTTGCTCTTATTTGATTTACATACAGCTTTTACAAAATTTACTTAATGAATAAATGACACATAAACATAAAGTTAATTCAAAGTTTTAGCATTTCTATGTTCTGCCTCCAGGTTGCAAATTACTCAAATTAATTTCTAAATTTGCTAAAGCATGGTTTTGACCAAGTCAAGTAACCTTTCTTACACAAAATTAGTTCCATGAATAACCCTTTATGCATTCCCAGCCTCTGAAAACTCCTCTGCCACACCAGATTGTCCAGCTTGCATGTGAAGCTTCTCAAATCTACTTTTCCTATCTGGATCTTTTTCTGCCCTTCTGTCCTACAATTTCAACTCCAAACAGAACACACTTACTAATCTTCAAACCTGCCGGAGCATGTATTATTTCAAAACCTCTTCATGAAACACCATCCTTGTGCTAGATACCTCTGAAGTGCAGGAAATACAATGCCAACCAAACAATTTTCAATATTATTTATTCCAATCTAAAACCAACTCCTAGCTCCCCCATTAGACAAAAGCTTCCAATTGTTCCCTCATTTAAAACAATATTTTACTGTAATCCCAGCACTTTGGGAGGCTGAGGCTAGAGGATTGCCCGAGCCCACAGGTTTGAGAACAGCCCGGGTAACATGGTGAGACCTCGTCTCTACAACAAAATCAAAAAATTGGCAGGACATGGTAGCACGCACCTATAGTTCTGGCTACTTGGAAGGCTGAGGTGGAAGAATCGCCGGAGCCTGGCAGGTCGACACTACGGTGGCCGTGAGTGTGCCACTGCACTCCAGCCTGGGTGATGGAGTGAGGCTCTGACAAAAAACCAAAACAAAAAACAAAAAACAAAGCCCCAATATTTTAAGCTGTACTCCCTGGAATCATTTTAGGCTTTTAGAATGATTTCTCCTCATTCTTTATATTAGGTTTTCTATGAAGTATTACTTCCTTCAAAATGTTTGTAATGTTTATTCATTAATTTATAAGAAAATTACATTGAGCAACTATCATGTATCAGTTAATGTTCTAGACTGTAGAAAAATAACAATGAAAACCAAAAAACCCTTAAAAAGTCAGTTTTATGGGGGAGATATAGATAATAAATAGCAACAAAGTAAGTAAGGAAAGTCAGGAAAAGCAGTTCCTGGAAAGGGTTAGGAATGTCAAGGTAGGTGTTAATTGTGTAGTCAAAGAAGGCCGTCCTTTACTTTTTATACAACTGAGTATTCTAGGCCTTGTATTATTGTATGCTTGAGTTACATCTGTAGTCTCCCTGATTCCAACTCACCATCCTCCTCCTTCTTTTAAATCCTTCCAAACTACTCTTTGAGAAGAGACCGAGTTATGACATCACACCTTTTATAAAATAACTTCTAATGGATTCTGTGTTAAACATACCAATTCTACATTATCTGAGCTTTTTTCTGAATTCTTTGCCATTCTCTGAGTCTCCTGAAGTCACCACTGACTTCCCACCCCCCCTGATGCTGACTCTCAAGATGTATCATCTTCCCATGTCTTTGTCCACATCACTTCTCATAGAATTCTCTATCCCCTTCTTTTCAGTATTCTTTCTTCCCTTCACTTAAGCTTCAACTGAAGCCTCACTTTTCTCCTGAAAAATTTCTGTCTTATCTGGTATATCTAGACAGCCTCCTCCTGCAAACTTCCATATGAAGAATGGAAACCAACAACGTGGTTCTTCATTCTATCCAACTTATATCACTCTCTATCACTCTCTAATTATTGCATGTTAGTCTCCAGTTCTCCTTCAGCTCTAATTCAGTACTGACATGCAGCAGTACTCATCACGTGGTACCTGTGTCTCCTGGGAGCAGGCACAAAGTTCTTGAATGTTCCTTGAAATATTCCTCATTATCTATAGCAAAAGTTCCATAAAGCAATCTATTGATTATGAATATTTTTGTTTGTTTTGTAGCAACCAGTTTACTAGCAACACACCACATGACCCACAAGGCAGGCTCAACCATGGCCAGGAGGCCTCAGGGGCTCAGAAGGGACGAGTATGTTATGTATAAGGGGATAAAACAAGCACAGGGATCCAGGCCTGAGTGCTTGTGTTTTGGTGGCTGCTGGGCTCACAGGCTCTCCTTGATGCTGGAGTGGTGGGCCAGAAAGCAGTGATGGTAGCCAGGTCGGTGGCCTTGTCCAACTTGATGTAGGTGTTGGTACGGAAGTGGTAGAGGCTAAGCCAGTTGGGCAGCAGCTCAGAGAGAAGGAGCAGGTGCTTCTCCATCTCCCCAGGACTCAAGGCAGCGTGGCAGCTGCCTGCCATCCTGATGCAGGCCACCTCCATGCTGAGCGCTGGCTTGCGCTCTGACACGAAGATACCATGCAGCACGCGGGCCAGCTCAGGCAGCTGCTCCAGCCGCTGCTCCTGCTCCGGGTCATCTGTGCCAGCTGCTTCTGTGCCTCCTTGGCCCAGATGCACTCCAGCAGGTCCTAGGGCACCCCTTTCAGGGTGCTGGTTGGGTGGCAGGTGGGGTGGCGGGTGGGGTAGCCGGCAGAGCCGGGCAGGGGGACTCGGGGCTTCTGGGCTCGGCAGAGCGCAGGGCCAGCTGGCTCAAGGCCTTTTCCATCCTGGGTGACATCAGGTGGCAGGCTGGGCCAGCACCTCCCGACGGTGATGAGCTTCTCGGTGGTGGGCGACTGGGGCAGCATGGCTAGCTTGATGTCTGGCACTTCATCCACATTGAAGCGTGGGTTCCAGCGGCTCAGCTGGTTCTCAGGTACCACCAACGGGGGGGGGCGCTCAGAGAGGGCAGGAAGACCCTGTGGTGCTCCTTCACTGCTCCACCAGCTTCTGCCTGAAGACCTGCCACTGCTGCAGAAGGCGTGAGGCTGTGAGTGCTGAGGTGGCACCAGCCTCCTGATCCAGCAGTGGCTGGATGGTGAGCTGGTAGTCCGACCTCCGGACGCTGTCCTTGAAGGTGGGGATGTTGAGCTCCTGGCAGAAGCAGTAGCAGTCGGGATACATGGCCTTGATCTGGTCGATGCTGCACTCCTCGAAGCGCCTGCATGTCAGGTCCTGCACAGCCCGCTGGACCATGGCTAAGGTAGCCATCTCGGCACGGTTATGCAGCATGCCCACCACAGTGTCCATGCTGCAGATCATCTCAGCCAGCACCTGGTACTTGAAGGGCAGCACCGGCCGGAGGCCTGGGCTGCACCAGCGGGCTGCACCAGGCCCGGGGTGCACCACCACATGGCTGCTTGGGAGACTCCTCAGCCCCCGGCATGCTGGATATCCCGGCATTCTCCTGGGCACCAGCTCTCAGCGCCTGGACCCGCACACCCAGCTCCCGTGCCCGCTGCAGGCACGTCTTGAGATGGTGACCTTTGAGGGGACCTTGTTCTGCTGGGCTGCCAGGCAGGGCAGCTGACCAGCTGAGGGCAGGGCTTCCTTTGTCTTCTCACCCAGAGAAACCGGGGGAAGCTGGGGGTGGCCGGGGAGCTGGGGACAGCCGGGGATCCAGAGTCGGAAACCGCATCCACCGACAGCCGGAGCCTCCTGTGCCTGGGCGCGATCGGGGAGGACCCGGGACGGGTGCGCTTGCGCCTGCCGCTTGCAGAGGGTCTGGTGGGACTCAGAGTGCGGCAGGCCGGCTTGGCCCGGGGTCGGGGCCCAGGGCTGCGACGCGCGAAGTCGGTGACTTGGTGCTGTTTCATGGCGGCGGCGGCAGCCTGTTTGTTTCTTAAGGCAGAAAATTTGGAAACATTTTCTTTCTTAGGTTTATAGTTTGCTAACCTCCCTGTTCCAATTAAACTTAAAGCTCTTCTTGAAATATTCAGTCTCTTATAAATACCTCATGTCGTTACCTATTTCCAATACATATTTTTTTTCCTACATCAAAAGCTTCCACTAAATAATGAAGCTACAAAAACGTAACTCTAGGGAACATTCACATTATTGAGGTGATTTGCTTTTATTCACCATTGTAACATCCTTTAATCCTGGAGTGCATTCGGGAATATATAGTTGGTTTTAAATTCTAATGCTTTATATAATCCATACCAAATCCATCATCTTTCTACACCCCAAATATTAAAATAAATTTATCTTTTCCATTTTGTATAGAAAATTGTGATAAAATAATTGTCATCCCTTGATACTCTGTCTATTTATCTCTGACACTTCTGTGCATGGTAAAACCATGGCCAAAAATTTACCTATAATTCTTCAATTTTACTAGAAAGATAAAGGCAAGCTGGAATTAGTCTGGCCCAGTCTTCTGTAAAGAAGGAGGCCAAAGAATGAAAATATGAAAGTGCTCTCCAACTGGGTACATGTGTCATGTTTTATGTAGCGTGTCTGTCCTTGGGCTATTAGTCTTTGCCGAATTTGCAAGAAGTACACAAATAGACATCTGGATTATTTGTATTATTTTCTGTGCTCTTGGCTACTTCATCTCAGTATTATCACATATAGCATATCTCATGAAAATAAAAAGTTTAACTCTTATTGGCATTTTTCCTAAGGAGATTTTTCTTGCTTCTTTTTGAACTCCACTGCCATAGCTTCAGAGTTTTTCTAGGACAATATACACACAAAGAGACAAAAAGCTGGTTTTCTACTTTGGTTAAACTCTTCTGGGCATAATAAAATAAAACTGTTACTTTATATGACAGTATAATTTTACCCAATTTATTTTCTATTGTGTTTAACATTTGAGTTATTATTTTTTTTTATTGTGAAGTTGTGGGGTACAGTTAAGGGTTAGGTATACAATTGCGTTTCATTCAGGCACCCTGTTGAGAGTTATTTTTAAAAAGGGAAAAATACAAGTACTTATATACAGAACATCTGTATGATTGCAAAGCCTGTTGATTCTAGTTCTATGCTGAGTGCATCAGCCTGTGCTTTTTATAGAAAGAATGAGAGTGGGCTGGGCTTGGTGGTTCAGCCTGTAATCCCAGCACTTTGGGAATCTGAGGCGAGAGGACTGCCTGAGCCGGCAGGTTAGAGACCAGCCTGGGAAAATTGGTGAGACCCCATCTCTACGATAAAAAATTTAAAAAAATTAACCGGGCGTGGTAGCATGCGCCTATAGTTCTGGCTACTTGGAAGGCTGAGGCGGAAGGATTGCCGAAGCCCAAGTAGGTCAACACTGGGGTGGCCGTGAGCGTGCCACTACACTCCAGCCTGGGCGACAGAGTGAGACTCCAACTCAAAAAAAAAAAAAGAATGAGAGTGAACTATCCCAATTATGTCTCACATGTGTATAACACCTTACCGGAATCACTCCTAGGCAGATGAATAAACAGAGTTAGGTGTTTTCAATTTAATATTTCCATACAGAGGGCCCTTCTTATAACTTTTTAATGTATATATATTTACCATTCATAATACAGGTAATTAGAAGAATTTTTAAAAACCATTTCAACACTAGACGCTTTAAATACATGAGTTTACAGGTATCATTCAGATCCTAAGGTATGTCTAGGATTAAAGAAAGAAGAAAAAAGGATCAAACCATGAAACAAGAAGTTGTCTTAATGTCCATGTCAATTTAGCCACTACATTATTGCTGTAAGCCACAATTGATTTGATTATCAATCAAATCAAGGTGACTTTTTTTACTCAGGCAGGATCAGTTTCCTGATTTAGTCAAACTCAGCTCTTTCCTATTTCCTGTATATACTCTGCTTCTGCAGCTGTATTCAAGATTCTCTTCCCCAAATCCCCATTCACAAATTTCCTCTCTCCTACGGCAACAGTTGTTCAATGACAACTTTTCCTTAAGGTCTTTTCATAAATCTCCAACTAAAAATATTATTTTCTTTATATGATTTTAGCCTGTCTGGTTATGGTACTTGCCATGACAACCATTAATTTCAAATATAGAAAACTTATTTAAAGTTCTACTTCTACATTTACCAACTGAATGGCCAAGAGCAGGCCAATCTATCTTTATGTATACTGACCTGACAAAGAAGGATGCTAGTGCTCATAGCAGAGACAATGTTTTTTGTTTATTACATGATTTTTTTTTTTTTAGTCAGAATCTTATTGTTGTCCAGGCTGAGGTGGAGTGGCCCGAACATGGCTCACTGCAGCCTCTATCTCTTGGGCCCAGGTGACAGATCTCTCTACCACAGTCTCCCAAGTAGCTGGGACTACAGATGCATGCCACCACACCCAGGTGTTTTTTTTTTTTTTTTTTTGGAGACAAGGTCTTACTATTGTTGCCCAGGTGGGTCTAAAACTCCTTGGCTCAAGCAATCCTCCTGCCTCATCCTCCCAAAATACTCGGATTACAGGCATGAGCTGCTGTATCTGGAGATTGAAAAAATTTCTTTATGAATCCACAGGAAGACAACATTTCCAGTTTTTCTTGGATTTGTCTTCAGGTCATATTATTTCTGGTCAAGAAAATGTGGTTTGAGCGATGTGGCTTACAGCTATAATCCCAGCAGCTGGGAGGCCAAGGTGAGAGGACTGCCTGAACCCATGGGTTCAAGACCAGACTGGGCAACTTGGCGAAACCTCATCTCTACAGTACATCAAAAAATTAGCCAGGCGTGGTGGCGCATGCCTGTAGTTCCAGTCACTTGGAAGGCTGAGGTGGAAAGATTGCCTGAGTCAAACAGGTTGAGGCTACAGTGGCCATGAGTGTGCCACTGCACTCCAGCCTGGGTGACAGAGTGAGACTCCATCTAAAAAAAAAAGAAAAAGAAAAAGGAAAAGTGAGCAGAAATGACTAGACCAAGGGCATTATCACATGATGTACATCTTCACTATGCTCTCCCACACCCAGTAGCCTTGTGTTGAGATGGAGGGGCAGGGACTGAGATTTGTAAATGGTAACCGTGGTCTAGGATCTTAACTTGTCTGATCCATGCAGACATGGCATTTTCTTTGACTGATATTTAAACTTGTGTCAGATCATGTCACTGAAGTTTAAGGGTTAATTTATTATTGCATATAGCTTATTTTACTGTGATACCTGTATTTTCTTATTTCAGAGTTGAGGTGAGAATCCAGTGAAGAGTGACACTTTTCAAACATGTGATAAATATTATGTTTTTTAATATGCATGAACAAATGTAATGAGATATTGAAAGTATCTTGAAAATGACATTATATAAAAGGATTAACACATTATGTATGCACGTCTTCTCATTTTTCTGATCTGTAGGTTCCTTAAGAATGGATTAGAATTTGTATACCTAACCCTGAATTGTACCCCACATGTTTAAAATATAAAAATTAAAAGTTAAAAAAAAAAGAGCTGGGCTCGGTGGCTCAGCCTGTAATCCCGTGTCTTTGGGAGGCTGAGGTGAGTGGATTACCTGAGACCTCATCTCTACAGTAAATCAAAAAATCAGCCGGGTGTGGTAGCACATGCCTGTAATTCCGGCTACTTGGAAGGCTGAGGCAGAAGGATCGCCGGAGCCCAGCAGGTCGAGGCTGTGGTGGCTGGGAGCGGCCACACACCAGTCTGGGCGACAGAGTGAGACTCCAACTAAAAAAAATAAAATAAAAAAATAAAAAAATAAAAAAAAGAATGAATTAGAATACAATGTATTTGTTTAAGGCACTATAGCACTATATTTAAGAATGTGGATTTGTGTCTCATCCTTGCCACTTAACTAGCTGTATGACTTTGTATAGGTTACTTAATATCCCTATGTTATGGTTACTCATCTGTAAATAGAGTGAGTAAAAACACCTAGCTCATAGAATTTTTGTGGACAATAAATTATTTAATGCACATAAAGGGGCTTAGCAAAACCAAGGGTTCAAAAATAGATTCACTGTTCTTATTTTCTACAAGTTTATTTTGCACACTTTGCTTTTGTTGGTTTTTTGTTTGTTTTTGAGTTGGAGTCTCACTTTGTCACCCAGGCTGGAGTGCAGTGGCATGTTCAAGGCTACCACAGCCTGGACCTGCTGGGGCCAGACGATCCTTCTGCCTCAGTCTTCCAAGCAGCTGGAATTACAGGCATGCGCTATTATGCCTGGCTTATTTTTTGATTTATTGTAGTGATGAGGTCTCACCAAGTTGCCCAGGCTGGTCTCAAACCCTGAGCTTAGGCAATCCTCTCGCTTTGGCCTCCCAAAGTGCTGGGATTACAGGCTTGAGCCACTGTGCCTGGTCATTGTACACTTTGCTTTTAGCTTAACTTTTTTAAATTAAGAATTTCTCTTCAAAAATAAAAAAAAATTATTTTTTGAGTTGGAGTCTCACTCTGTTGCCCAACTGGGAGTGCAGTGGCACGCTCTCAGCCACTGCAGCCTTGACTTGCTGGGCTCCAGCAACCCTTCCACCTCAGACTTCCTAGTAGCCAGAACTACAGGCGTGCGCTACCACACCTGGCTAATTTTTGATTTATTGTAGAGATGAGGTCTTGCCAAGTTGCCTGGGCAGGTCTCGAACCCATGGGCTCAGGCAATTCACTTGCCTCAGCCTCCCAAGGTGCTGGGATTACAGGCTGAGCCACCGAGCCTGGCCACAATTTTTATTTTTTGTTATACAGATGTATAGTAAGTTCCCTACATACAAGTCTTCAAGTTGAGGACTTTCAAAGATGTGAACGTGTGTCCCCAATCACATAAGTTAGTTCATGTGTCTGGAGTACACTGTTGTGTGTACATCCTCTACAAGTGGTTGTGTTTTTGTATGTATTGTATGAAAAGTATCATAAACCTATCACAGTACAGTACTGTATAGCCAACTGTGTTAGTTGGATACCTAAGCTAACTTTGTTGGACTTACAAACAAATTGGATTTGTGCAATGCATTCTTGGAATGGAACTCATTGGTATGAAGGCAATGTAACATACAGATGATGTGGGGTCTAGTTGATTCTAAACAAATACATGCATTTGTCTGCTGAGTTGGTTGAAGCAGTTGTTCTCAGATACATATTTGCATGCTTTGCTTTGACTAAGGCACAGTTTGAGGTAAAGGAAGGTAGACAATGTGTATCTTTTTCCAGACCAATACTATGACATAAATAAATCTTAACCTTGTAGAAAGAGAGAGACAAAGGGCATAAAGTGTGGAAATGCTTTTAATGAGGGACTTTGTGTGAACAAGGACATTTGCAGGGCTGAGTCAGATATGCCTTCACTTTTAATTAAGGAATCTCAGCATATACAGTCTAACAATGCTTTGTTGATGAAACTTGATGCTTTTTTTTTTTTTCTTTTTTTTTGAGTTGGAGTCTCACTCTGTCACCCAGACTGGAGTGTAGTGGCCGCTCCAGGTCACCACAGCCTCAACCTGCTGGGCTCCGGCGATCCTTCCGCCTCAGCCTTCCAAGTAGCCGGAACTACAGGCGCGCACTACCATGTCCAGTTGATTTTTTTTTTTTTTTTTTTATTGTAGAGATGAGGTCTCGCTGCCCAGGCAGGTCTCGAACCCGCGGGCTCAGGTAATTCACTCACCTGAAATTGATGATTTCACAAGGCAAATTTACTTATCTAATATAAAAACATAAAATCCTGCTGTAAAAATTCTGACTCTGCACATTTTATTTGATCTATAATTACTTATTTGGCTTAAGTATCTTATAAAGGAGTCTGAACCAAACAATTTTAAAAGTGAAAGTACACTAAATAAAATAGAAAATTCAGCCTTTGTAATGTTCATTAAGTAATTCATTCAGTTTTTTGTTCATTCATTCTTTTAACAGTTAGTTTTTGAGAAACTACAATATGCCAGGCACTGTGCTAGCCTCTGGGTGTCCACTGGAGAGTAACATAGACATTGCCTCTGTTCCCATGAAGCTTAGGATCTAAGAGACACAAAATAAATGTGTGAATATGAAATTGTGAATGCAAAGGTTACTATTTTCAATCAAAACGATTCTTTAACAGAGAATACAGTGGGAACAATTACTTAACTTTGGGTTGTCAGAGGGGAGCCTCTCTGAGGATGTATCATTTAAACTGAGTTCTGAAAGTGAAGAGAAGTCAGTAGTGCAGAGTCTGGGAAAGTACATTCTAGGCAAAGGGAAGGCCATCTGCAAAAATGCCAGTGTGAAGTTTTATGCACAGGATGGTAGGTAGTGAGAGAAAGTATTAGCCAGGCTACACATCACACATAAGTCTTGTAGCTTATGGTAAGGAGCTGAATGTTTTCCTAAACACAATGGGAAGACATTGAAGTGTTTTACATAAACATGAATTGATTTGTGTTTAACATAAATCACATTGGCTCTTCATCTAAAATGGTTTGAAAGCTGGGAGATGTGTTTGAAAGCTCTTACTGCAGAAGCTTGGACCAGGGTTGCGATAATAGATAGGGAAAGAAGGTCCTTGATTGGAGAACTATTTAGAAGGAAACGTCAACAGGATTCGGTGATAAATCTGACCTGGGAATAGAAAACATCATGAGGGAAAACAAGTGCCCTGGATGATTTCTAGGAATAGCACCCCAGGTGGGATAGTGTAGCCACCCTCGAAGATGAACAAGACAGAGAGGGGGACAACAGTGAATAAAAAGATGCTCTCTGTAAAGTCCAGCTCCTTTCAAGTGTCTGAATCTTACACTCACCCTGGAGTTTTTTTTTTTTTGAGTTGGAGTCTCACTCTGTTGCCCAGACTGGAGTGCAGTGGCCACTCCCGGCCACTGCAGCTTCGACCTGCTGGGCTCTGGCAATCCTTCCGAGCAGCCGGAATTACAGGCACGCGCTACAACGCCCGGCTGATTTTTTTTTATTTATTTAGGTGTATTTTCATTTGTGATTATGTGTTTTCATTAATGTATGCAGAAGTAAATAAAGGCAAATGAGAAAATAGTTCTTGTTGAGTAGTTAATTCACCCGCAATTTCTATAAATCCAAGTTTCAAAAGTATATATGTGATATTAACACTTAATTAACCTGATAATTTGATGGAATTTTCAACAAATAGCGCAGGTTGGACTAAGATGTTAGAAAATCAAACTCAAATGTAAAGTAATTGGTAGAGCATTGGTTTTGGGGTCAGGTATGTGGTTAGTGAATGGTAGCCATGGTACAGTTTCAATTTCTCGAAATTTGTTTCTGCATCAATAAAATGTGGACAATATAATCCTCATCTCAGAGATCTTGTAGGAGATAAAACAGATAATGTATGTAAAATGTAGGTGTAGTGTTGGCATCATTACTTGCTCTAATGAAAGTACACTGCATGTACATAGAACAAAAGCATGCATATGCACTATATACAGAGGATATGAAGTTTTGATAAATTATATAATGGAAGGTCAAACATGTGATATTATTATTTAGCCAATAAATATTTATTGAGTGGTTACATGAAAGATACTGTTCTGGATGCTAGAAATAGAGAAATGAATAAAACACGTCTCTTTTCTTATGTGGCTTACATTCTAGTAGGAAAAGACTGACAACAAAAACTGCTATATTTAGATAATGATAAACAGTATACAGAAAAAGAATGCAGAGTGAGGAGACAGAGACAGAGACACAGGGAGTTAGGTAAGTCCACTATGATCAAGAATCAGGCTTTGGACTGAGATCTGGACTGAGGAAACAACATGTAGGTATGTGAGGGAGAATCTCCTCAGGCAAGGGAGCAGTCAGGGCCAGGCTCTGAGGCAGGGGTCTGTGATGTGTTCACAGATTACCAAGTAGGATGGTATGGGAGGAGCAGGATGGTTGAGGGGAGATGAAGTCTGAATAAAAATGAGTAGGAGATGATGTCACAGAGTCAGTGGAGGAACAGATGGTGCAGAACTTCACAGACCATGGTCTCAGGTCTGGATTATTTTTTTTTTCTGGTGAAAAATCCTCTGGTGGAATTTGGGCAGAAGAGTGGCAGAATTTAACTTATGTTTTAAAAGTGTCCCTCAGACTGCCTGGGTAGGGCCAATGAAGAAAGCAGGAAGGTTGATTGGGAGGCAAGACACTAGTTCAGATGAGAAAGGGTGGCTCTTTAGAATAGGCTGGAGGTCAGGAAGGTGGTAAAAATGTGTCAAAATCTGAGTATCTTTCAAAGGCAAAGCCAACCCATTTTCTGATCTTTTGAGTTCCAGAGAGTGAAGGGACAAGTGGAAAGCATAGAAAGTGTAAGAATGTATAAGTCATCTGAGGGATTTTTCTGAGAAAAGGGGCAAAAAATGAAATAGTAGCTCGAAAATGGGGGGAGGGACAAAACAAGAGACTTTCTTAAGATGGGGGATATTGTGGCATGTTTTTATGCTGGTGATCTAGTTTGGATGGTTGTCTCCTCCAAATCTCATGTTGATCCTCAGTGTTGGAGGTGGGACCTAGTGGGAGGTTACTAGATCATGGGGTGGCACTCTTTCTGATTGTCTTCATGTAATTCTTGTGGAAATGAGGAATTTCTCACTCTGTTAATGTGAGAGTTTCTTGTTTAAAAGAACCTGGCACCTTCTTTTCTTCCTCTTGTTCCCACTCTCATGATGTGACATACCATCTCCCCTTGTCCAGCAGATGCTGGTGAGATGCAGAACTGTGAGCCAATAAACCTATTTTATGTATAAATTACTCAGCCCCAGGTATTTTTATAGCAATAAAAATGGACTATAGAAGTTGGTACAAAAATTACCTAATGGTAGAGGGAAAATAATGATGAGGCGAGTAAGGACCAACTGCAAGAGAATATCCTAGAGTAAGCGAGACAGACATAATCCTATGTACAATGGTATGTTTTTTTCTTAGCTAGAAACAGCATCAATTTGCCATTATCATAGGAAAGAAGACTGGTTATATTAGTATAGATGCAAGTAAGTTGGTAAATTTGGTGATAAAAGCATAGGAAAATTTTATTTTTCTTGTTGCCCATATTTTCTCAATGATAGAAGAATCGAGTCCATCAAATGAGAGTAAGGACAGAGGTATTGGAGTTTTATAAGAGAGGATAAAATGTGAAATCTTTACCTGGGGGGATGAGAAAGTGAGTTAACTTAGGAAATGTGATAGAATGTCTTGAAGTTGACATCAGTGTTGATGAATTTACAATTACAATGGTTTGCATGACTGTCTGTTTGCCTCTAGTCATGTTCAGATGCTTGGCATAGGAGAGAAAAAGGCCAAAACTGAATTTAACCAGGGCTGGTGTTTTGATAAGTGATTACAATGGAGACAGATTAAATTCCAATAGAAAAATAAAGGTGGTTTCCTGGCAGGAGATAGATTTGAAATGGATTCTGGATTTCTATAAACCATAAATGGCCAAAATATCTAGATGGTCTTTCCAAATAGAAGGTAAATTTTGGAAAATTAAAGTCTAAATAAGTCAAGGAATCATAGATATCAGTCTAAGTCACCTACACCATGTACATTTTAATGGAATGAGCAGGGGAGGTGTGATGATAAAAAGGAAGGGAGAGAAAGCTCTACTTATGGAAAAGTACTACATTTTGGCGACTTTGCTGTCTTGTGTAACACATTGGATGCATCCCTTATACAACTAAAACATTTCTGGGGAACTTGAAAACATGCACCAAAATTAAAAACTAAAACTAAAATAGAAAAAGACAACAAGCAAACAACAACAACACAACTTTGTTCACATTTGGGCAATATCTTAATATTTAGAATTCACTAAAGGTAAAAACATAAATCCTCTTTTAAAAATGAAATTGATTAGGCAACTGTACAATAAAAAATGCAATCTGGCTCTGTCACTCAATGGATAGCGCATTGGACTTCTAATAAAAAATGCATTTCAGTATGTTTACTCTCCTACTTCTTTTTTGAAAAAAGTAGTATTTTGGGCAATTTTTCTGTTTGATTCTGTGGAGGACAGAAATAATACCAGCTTATATCTTAAAATTAATTCAAATATTTTTGCTTATTCATCTCTTTTTCAAATTTTTATTTAATTAAAAAACAGTTTTTAGAGACAAGGTCTTGCTATATTGCCCAGGCTAGACTTGAACTACTGGGCTAATAAAATCCTTCCTCTTCAGCTTCCTAAGTAGTTGGAAAGACAGGTATGTGTCACCACATCTAAACAGATGTTGATTTCTTCTTGTCTCACCTGCCATGCTCACCCTATTCCACTAATGAAATTAAATGAATATAGAAAGACGTTTTCCTCCTACATTTTCAAAACTCCATTAAATTCCATATCCCTAAATTATTCAACAGAGGAAAAAAACATTTTTTTATATATAAGCATCTATAACCCTCTTAAAAAGATGAATAATGCCCTCAAGTACAAAAGATTATTTCCTCAGGATTGCACTTGATGCCCTCTAAGTTTTCTAGTTCTTTTTTTTTCTGAGTCACAGTCTCACTGTCATCCAGGCTGGAGTGCAGTGGCACGTAGCCTGCAGTCTTGACATGCTGAGCTCAGGTGATCCTTCTGTCTCAGCTTTCCAACTAGCTGGAAATACAGGTGCACACCACCATGCCTGGATAATTTTTTGATTTATTGTAAAGTTTTTTTAGTTCTAAACTCCTACAACTGTGTATAATTAAATCAATAACCCATGAAAGAGTTACCACTAATAGCTTCATATTTGTTTGTATATTTTTTTCAATTAGATGCATAATTTGTCTTAATGTGAGAAAAAATTAATTGGCAATTGGCATTTGTTTATAAATGATTACCTCTCAAAATATGTCTAGGTGATGGAAATAATGTTTTGGCTAAAGCACACAAGAATTATTGCCCAGGCCGGGCCCAGTGGCTCAAACCTGTAATCCCAGCACTTTGGGAGGCTGAAATAAAAAAAATTAGCTGGGCGTGGTAGCATGTGCCAGTTACTTCGAAGGCTGAGGCAGAAGGATCACACCAGAGTCCAATAAGACTCTGCTGACTCTGGGGTGGCCATGATCATGCCACTACACTCCAATCTGGGCATCGGAGTGAGACTCCAACTCAAAGAAAAAAAAAATTATTGCCCCAAATGTCTCAATATTGTCAGTGGAATAGTGTTATATACAATTTAGAAGGAAAATAAATTTAGAAGGAAAATATGTTTAGTATTTAAAAGTTTGAAATCAGCCGGCTGTGGTAGCACATGCCTGTAATTCCGGCTACTTGGAAGGCTGAGGCGAAAGGATCGCCGGAGCCCAGCAGGTGGAGGCTGCAGTGGCCGGGAGCGGCCACTGCACTCCAGTCTGGGTGACAGAGTAAGACTCCACCTCAAAAAAAAAAAAAAAAGTTTGTGTTTTTTTTAATTTGCTAGGAGAAATCTGAGACATACAGGGTATGTATTATAAATCAGGACCTATGTTGAAAATTTACATAGTAATTTTCTTTAAACACCACAACATCAATTCAACATTATCTATGAAGAAATTCAGCCTCAGAGACATATTCTTTCCAATATTACATAGAATGTAGATTCTTCAGCAGATGATTAGATGGATACAAAGATACGCAAAATAATCCCTACATAAAATATTGTGAAATCAAAATTTGAGGGAAATAAAAAAACAATTTGAGTCAGGGTCTTACTCTGTCATCCAGGCTGGAGTGCAGTGGCACAGTCATGGCTCACCACAGACTCCACCTCCTGGGCTTAGGCTACCCTTCTGCCTCAGACTCCTGAGTAGATGGGACTACAGGCATGCACCACCACACCCAACTAATTCTCTTATATTTTGTAGAGGTAAGGTTTTGCTATGTTGCCCAGGCTGGTCTCAGACTCCTGGGCTCACACAATCTTCTCTCCTTGGCTTCCCAGAGTGCTGGGATTACAGGCATGAGCCACTGTACCCGTCCTGAGGAAAACATTTCAAAGAAAAGTAAGTTATTCCCTCCAAGAAAAAATGTCCAGAACCAGACAGATTCATAGGCAAATTTTACCAGATGTACAGAGAAAAGTTGGTACCAATCTTACTGAAACTATTCCAAAAAATTGAAGAGGGGGGACTCCTCCCTAACACATTCTATGAAACCAGTATCACTCTGATACCAAAATCAGGCAAGGACACAACAACAGCAAAAAAGAAAATTACAGGCCAATATCCCTGGTAAACACAGAAGCAAAAATCCTCATAAAAATACTAGCAAGCAGAATCTAAAAGCATATAAAAAAGATGATACATCATATTCAACTGGGTTTTATTCCAAGGAAGGAAGTCACTTACCACATAAAATTAGAATAAAAAACTATATGATCATCTCAATGGATGCAGAAAAAGCATTCAACATTCCTTCATAACAAAAACATTCAACAAAGTAGGCATCAAACAAATATACCTCAAAATAATAAATAAAGAGCTATATATGACAAAGCTATAGCCAACATCATATTGACTAGGGAAGAGCTGAAAGTATTCCCCTCAGCCGGGCTCGGTGGCTCAGCTCCCATGCCTTGGGAGGCCGAGGTGAGTGAATTGCCTGAGCCTGCAGGGTTCGAGACCCGCCTGGGCAACTTGGCGAGACCTCATCTCTATAATAAATCAAAAAATTAGCCGGGCGTGGTAGTGCGTGCCTATAGTTCCAGCTACTTGGAAGGCTGAGGTGGAAGGATCGCCGGAGCCCAGCGGGTCGAGGCTGCAGTCTGGGTGACAGAGTGAGACTCCAACTCAAAAAAAAAAAACAAAAACAAAGAAAGTGTTCCCCTCAGTTTGGGAACCACAGCTGAAGATGGCATCAAATATGTAATAGGCCACTACAATGAGAATGTCAGTCACAAACTGGTTGAAACATGCCATGAATACAAAGAGAGTGTAAGATTAGACACTCCACAAAATACAAATGTTAGTGACCCGAATTTTACAGTACACAAGAGAAAGCATTTCACTGAGATTTTCCAGATTTGATTAAAAAAATACTAAAAATTTGTAAGACAGTGCAATGAGAAAAAAGGATTTTAAAAGCACCTCCAAAAAAAAAAAAAATCAAACAGAAATAAAGCAAATTTGAAGCAGGAAGGGTAGAGGAAAAACTCAAGTATTTGTCAATTCTTTCACTAGAATATAAACTTATAAAACTGTCATCATATGAAACAATGATTGAAGAGTATGGAGCCCAAAAATACAGTAAAAAAAATTTAAAAGGATAGAGTTCAGACAATTAATTCAGTCAGACAATGTTATTTTTCTACATTTGGTCATCTTTATGGCATTTGTCAACTCTATTTTATTTAGATTTCTTTCCTCAATCTAATTATTTACTACAACATACTCATACCCTTTCTGTAGGTGGGCCTCCAAAACAGAAACCATCAGATCCTAAAAGAAGGTTAGGTTGAAATGAGAACAAATGTTATGTAGGCAACAGGCAGGCTTTAAGAGCTCAAAGCAACAGTCGACACACCGCCTCCTGGTGGGGAACCCAACAAAATCCCAGTGCTCTGACCGCTGTCCCAGGGAACAGTAACAAGAATTGCATTTTCCTCCTAAAACCATCGGATGCAGAGTCCTCAAATCTTCCAGGATAAACAGCGTTATTGAAAAATCAAGTAAGTAAAATTGTAGCATTTTCGACTGTGTTCTCAAAACAGCAGAAAGCCCAGATATTTTACAAGCAAGTTCTACAAAGCATTCGAAAAGCATGACGACGCCGTGTATAAACTGTTCCAGAGACCAGAACAACATGGCTAGTTCTGGATTTGAGCCTCCTGCACGAGACTCTCCAGTGACGGCCCTGGGCAGGTTTGGCCAGGTGCAAATACCTGATGGAGGTCATTCTGTGTAAACGGAAACACATCCCCGCTGAGAGGGAAGTTGGGCACCAGAGCATAGACAACAGGCCTTTCTTGGGGTTGGGACTCAAAGGCTTATTCATTGTTTTTCTTCCCTATCTTGCCCCCCTGGTATTCAAGATGTGGTGGTTTCCTCTCCCCGCAATTTCTTTCTGAGACTGGGATGGGACCAGCCTGGCAGAGCATATGAGAGGCACTCTCGTTCAGCATCAACCCTTCAGGAAGGCTTGTCCAGAGCCCTTAACAGCTCAAGCACCACCTCCCTTCTCCCACCTATAGAGCCTGAGAAAAGTAGAAGCTGGAGACACCCAGCCCCTTCCCTGCCTCAAAACATTTGCCCTTGCTCTTCTCTCCTATGGAATGTCTTTCTCAGACTTTTACCAGAGTCATCTCTACAAAGGTTCAGGGTCAGCCTATACAGGGCGCGTACACACACACACACACACACACACACACACACACACACACACACACACACACACAGGGCTGGAGTCCCCTCCTAGAAAGAGGTCCAATCCACCCTCTCTTTCTTAGAAGCAGGGGCTGAGTCATAGTGTGTAATGTTGGCACAAAATATTAAAATTGTTGAGAGATAGGTGACATCTTCAATCTCCCATCACTGAAAAGGTAAACTGAGGCAAGGTGGGCTGGTGCTCTAGAAGTACTGCAAAGAATTGCAAAGGAGACAGAATAAAAGTTTATTATCCACTTTCTACAGACAGAAGGGGACCTATGCTTATAGGCAAAAGTGACCTCAAAGGCTGGGGAGCTGAGTGCATTTAAGGCTCTTGAAGGGGAGTTTGAACTAGGAAGAATGTCCAGATTCCACTTTCTGATGTAGATAACAAAAGCCACATAGGTCTTGCATCTTGACATTACCAGGCACCAGTATCTCATGACTCCAGGTGGTGAGCTGGAGGCTGGTCGTGGTAAATTGGTAAGGATCATCAAGACCAGAAATACAGATGCCTTGAACAATTTGGGTTGCATGCTTTCTAGTTGGTTACAGTGTTGGCTTATTCCAGGAGTTCTGGTTCACAAGGCTTGACTAAACATTATGCATAAAATTAACACAAAGAGCCGGGCTCGGTGGCTCAGCCTGTAATCCCGCGCCTTGGGAGGCTGAGGTGAGTGGATTGCCTGAGCCCACGGGTTGGAGACCTGCCTGGGCAACTTGGCGAGACCTCATCTCTACAATAAATAAAAAATTAGCTGGGCATGGTAGTGCACACCTGTGTAGTTCCAGCTACTTGGAAGGCTGAGGTGGAAGAATCGCTGGAGCCCCAGCAGTTCGAGGCTGCGGTGGCTGGAAGTGGCCACTACACTCCAGTCTGGGCGACAGAGTGAGACTCCAACTCAAAAAAAATTAAAATAATAAAATAAACACAAAGATATGAAAAAAAGCAGTTGTCATTTAAAGAGGAAGGAACAGACACATTTCTGAGTGTTAACGTTTCAACAGGACCCATTTCTTAGCTAAGTCTGGCAGAGGCATTTCCAGGGATGTGTAGTCTTTTGTGTGTGTCTCCTGCTTGTCAGGGGGCTCAATGAAGATGGTGGCATTCCCTTCAGTACCAGTAACAGCTACTAGATCCAAGGACAGTGAAGTGGGGGGGTGTCAAGGAAAAATTTTTGCTTTTAAACTCAAACGGCTTCGATGTTTAGCCCAACTCAGCTAAATGCAAGTTTCTAAGTCTTTTCTTTCTATTATATAATGCTATACCAGAGTCAGATTGGAAAACAAACTTAGTATATAGGGTAACAGGGTAATACAAGCCTTTTTGGCAAGTTTTTATTAGGTAGTGACTTCCCGAGCCTTTTAGTTAGGAATCTGGGTAAGAACAATTAGGACTGGATAGGGTTAAGGGGCTTGGAATAATTGCCAGGTCACACACAGACACACACGTTTACCCACAGACACATGCCCATGGGCACACTGCATGCATACATGTGGACAGTTTGAAAGTGGTGGATGCAGACTCCAGGCCCTTCTGACATGGGGAGGGCCTATTGTGATGCGTTCTGTGACCCCGTGATGTCACCAATGCCCGGCACCCAACTGCGTCTTTGTGTGGAGCAGTTGGAAATGTCCAGTGGTGTTAGTGACTGGCTCTAAAAGCAGGACAGTTTCAGCAGTTACAGGTGCATACCTGGACAACTGACTAATCAGATTCTGGTGAGTATGACCTCCCTTTTCTCTCTTGCTGAGTTGGGGACAGTTACTCTCATGGGAGGCTGCCGAGGGTCATCTCTGAATGCTCACTAATGCTTATTTTGCCCTGACTGTGCAGACAGGCATCTCAGTCATCCTGATGGCAACCACCTGGGGGGGGGTAGGGGCTAATATACCCATTTAGCAAGTGGGACTTCTGAGGTCTGAGGGGAGGTCACTGGCTCAGAGACCCACACTTGACACTCAAGGTAGTGCTCTCAGCCCGGCCCAGTGCTGAGCTGGACTCAAGCCCTGGCCTCTGCAGTGTCCTAGATAGGAATCTGCCTGGGGGTTCAGGACCTCGATGGTTAATAGTCTGATCTGGAAGAACCACTGAAAGAAACCCTGAGAGTAGAAGGATGTTCTCTGTCCATCTCTGTGCCCTCAAGAGGATTCCTGCAGGATGGGGTGTCATCAACTTAGCCTTTAAGAAGCAGTCACTAATGGTCTCTGTGCAACACCACTCCCAGAACATGGGACCCTCCTTGGAAGTGGGGAGGGAGTCCTCTGCCCTGGGGAGTCGTGAACAATCACAGAGCCCTGGAAGGATGACCTGTGGTTGACGAGTGACCCTTCTGTGTTGACGAGGCTCTCCCTCTTTGGCCTCACTCTGTCCCATCCTCTAGATCCATTTCTCTCCCTCTTCTCTGAGTTACCAGGAGGGATGGTGATTCTAGGTGTCTCAAGGACCTAGTCTCCTCAGGTCCTGTGTTCCTTTTGGTGGCCTGGGAAAATGAAGCCTCTTCCCGTACTGACAGATCAGAACAGTGGAATCACTTTCCCTCCACATGAGTCCTGGCTTCCATGAGCACAGTGGCTGCTTTGGAGGCAGGGTACCATCCTTTCCCCAACCAAACCCTTCTGCTCTGGGGGAGAGGATCTGTAGGCAAATTCACTGGCCACAGTGAGTTAAGACTTGAGCAGTGTGGAACAGTCATGAGCTTTCTTGTTTCATGTAGAACATTGGGCATCTTCGTGATTCCAGAGGGATACTGCGATTCAGATCCTACAGAGGCCTGTGGTCCCTGAGGCCAGGTACCTCCGGATATAACCATCAGAGCCCTCCCTTATTGGTTAGTGGACACCATTCTTCTTGCTGGGCAGGTGAGTACTCATCTCAGGGATGATGGTTCCTACTGTCCAGGTTCCCCTGTTCTCAAGCCCTCAGGGAATATCCCACCCCTGAGGAACAGAAACAGGGACTCCAGAGGCCTGGGCATGGGTAGGGCCTTGGGTCTTTGCTCTTCTCCCAAGGGTGGTAGGGGGAACTAGGCTCACCCAGCCTCTGGAAGTCCAGCAGGAGCAGCTCAGGGTGTCCTTGGAAACTTTTGCATGCAGTGAACTTTGAGGATCATTCTATCTTGCAGGATGGATGAGGAGGAAAACGAGAGATGGGATATTATTGCTAAATATGAGCAGGTACAGGTCAGCCGGTCTCTTCAGGGAGGTGGGGCCTGACCTCTCCAGCCAGACCCCAGTCAGAGGGTCCCAGGGTCCCTTGGAATATAAGAGGGAAGGGCTGCCCATGCCATTTGTTCCCACTCCCTCCTGCCTGCTCACCTGGCCCATTTGGGTTGCAGGGACGCCGAGCACAACTGCAAGGGGACACAGCATGAAAACATGGGACATATATACATTGACAGATCGTCTCAGGGCTGTGCAGAGAGTCCTCTGCAGCCCACCCAGATCTTCGCAGGAAGGGGCTTGTTTTAGAAAAGTTACTCTCAGGCATGGCTCATCTCCCTTGCTCGGATCTATCTTATTCCCAGGGTAGAAACTCCTCCCCGCTCCTCTGAGGGCCAGCCTCTGAAACCATGAGTCCAGAGTTACGAAGCTCATTCAGAGAACTTGGAAGAGTGGGAAGGGACAAAGTGGGGTTTGGGCCAAGCCCATGGGCTCTCAGCAGGGTTGTCTCACATCAGCATGCCCTGAGAGGCAGCCTGTGGACCTATGCCCCTGGAATCTGTCCTGGTCAGATCACAGGGTTGGCCTATGCCCCTGGAACCTGTCCTGGTCAGATCACAGGGCTGGCCACAGGTTGAAAGGCTCCTATTTTGGTCTGTGAGCAGCTGCCCAGCAGGTGTCCAATGGCTCAAGGGTTAAGCAAAGTCACCCCATGAGGAGGAATGCAGGGCAGTAAGGGTTACGGCCTGGAGGAGAAGATGGGCAGGGCCCATAGTGGGCATCTCATGGAAGGAAGTGGGTGGTAGAGCTTACAGGTGAAGGGGACTGACAGCTGGCTCAGCTGCTCAGAGGGGATGTGGGACCTGGTGGCAGGAACCAGCTTGAAGTCTGTCCCTATAGGGGTCACAGGATGCAGAGGGATAGGAGCCTGGGGAATGTAAGATGGGACGACCACATGGGATGAGCGACTCTGGGAAGCACCTGCAGGACGCTGGTCTCAAGTTGGCTGACAGTCTGGGGAGGACTGTATGTGGAATCGGGGCAGGCACTCACCTGGGAGCTTTTACAAAAGGGCTTCAATTGATCCCCATGACTCTACAGGTTCCTCGGTGACTCTACTCCCTGCAGGCTCCGCCAGAACAGGGGTGAAGTCAGATGGGGAAGGGTGTTGGGGCAGGACAGAAGGAGGAGATGACCTCAGCAGCCTCAGGCCACAGCTCCCACAGTGAGTGGAAGGAGGATGTGGCTGGAGATGGGGCAAGGTTCCATGCTGGCTGCCTGAGGGCCCTTGGTCACCATCCCTGCCCATAGCATCGCCCCTGCCAGGCTCAGAAATCCAGATAGAAAGGGCACAAGACAGCCACGTTGACAGATGCGAGGGTCTTGCTCAGAGGTTCTAACAGGACAAATGTCGAATGAGGGCCAGAGAGATGGACACATTCTCTGGGTCAGACAGGGTGGGGGAGGTAAGACAGGGAGCAGGTAGAATCTGCTGTGGGTGCAGAGACAGGCAGGAGCTCACACACAATGAGGGCCATGAGCAGGGGCAGCTGGGTTCCAGTGCACTGCTCAGTGCTCTGGGCAGTGCTCAAGCCATTGTTCAGGTCAGGTTACTGGACCTTGCCTGAGGATGCGGTCACCTTCTGGGAACCACTGTTGGGGCCAGCTGCCACCCTGTCTCATCTCAGGCCTCGATATTCTTGGTTCATGTGGACAGAAGGGAAGCCCCCTAGTACAGCTTCAACCCCCATGACCCCAAACAGCCCCGACCCGACCTGAGATCTTTCTGCTGTGCGTCCTGGCCCCTCGTGGGTGTCAGCTGCAGGGAGGCCCCATCCACCCTTCCATGATCTGTCTCTGGGGCCAAGACCTGGAGGGAATGGAGATGGGAATGGCACCACTCAAGGAGGGGGATCCTCCTGCCTGGATCCTCAGCTCTGCCTTGGTTGCCTTACAGTGGGTCACCACTGCCCCCCGAGAGTGCCCTGGAGGTGAAGGTGAGGTCCCACCACTGCTTCAAGTGATGCTGACCCAGTGATGGGCAGCTGGTGGTGATGGCTGTGAGGCAGGGTTGGCCTGTGGGCAAGGGAAGTGGTGAGGGGCATGACACACCATGTGTGGGAGGGGTCATGATTCCTGCTATATCTGACCCCTACACTCCCTCCCTACAGCTGTTTGTGTGTGTGTGTGTGTGTGTGTGTGTGTGTGTGTGTGTGTTTCTCTCAAACTCACCATTGGGCACCACGGTTTTGGTTCAAGGTCACACTGCACACTGATGCTTGGACCCCACCTGGAGGCTGGAAGCTAGCCAAAGCTCAGGGTGCCTGAGTACTCCAATCACCAAACCAGGACACTGGGGCCCTCCTGGTCAGAGCCCCAGGGTCTGCCCTTCCCTGGCTGCTCCTAATTCAGTCCCACCAGGGCCTTGAGAGCACAAGCCTGCCCCCAAGGGTCATTTCAGAAAGCCTGCAGCTCCGCTAATTCTTTTGTCTCTCCTATGGTAGCAAAAACGTCAGGAGATGCAACAAGCTAAAAAATGGTTGAGAATGATGAAGAACTGGGAGCGATATAAAGGAAGTAAGAAGGTAGGTGGACATGGAGAGCGGGCGACACACACACAAGACAGCAGGCCTGGTCCTCACACACAAGACAGCAGGCCTGGTCCTCAGCTTTTCTGTTCAGCCAACAAGGGTCCTCTTTCTGGGAATCTGACACCAGGGTCTGGGCCATTGATAGGTCAGAAGCAGGGATGTCTTCTGGTGACCAGAAAGAATGAACAGGTGCAGATCAGACTTCACAATCCTGAGATCTCATCCATTCTTTCATGGTGTGTGGGGAGGCTCAGTCCTACGTAGGGGACCAATCTCTTCTGAGGAATCACAGTCTGGAAGCTTCCAGAATCCTCAGTCTCCAACCCACTCCAGGTTGACCTGTGGCCTGTGTCACCAGAGTGTTCTCTCTATAGATGTCTCGCCGGGTGTACAAAGGCATCCCCCTTCCAGTGTGAGGCCGTGTCTGGTGTCTCTTCCTGGGTGTGGAGGTGGTGAAGATGCAAAACCCAGGGATCTCTCAGGTATGGCTCATCCTTCCCTGGGCAGAATGGGACACACAGCCCAGAACGTGTGGGGGGCCCAGGTCTCCAGCTGGAAGGAACCTCAAGCCAGGGGGATGGTCCATGCTACACCCAGTGCAGATGGTGATGTGAGCCCCCCAGGAAATCTGGGTTCAGGTGACCCTCCCTGGCTTCGAACATCAGTCAGAGATTTCTGCAGAAGAAACCCCTACCCATGGAAAAGTTATGAGTGTGTGATGACAGCTGTGTGTGCAGTGAGTCTCCTGGGTCCTGACGCTGCTTCCTTCCCTTGGCCCTATCCCACAGAGCATGAAGGAGCATGAGAGGACCTCCCAGCACATAAGGCAAATTCATACCGACATGAGCCATACTCTCACCAAGAATATCATGTACAAGGGTAGCACTATCAAATAAGGCCTGTGTGGGCACTGGGTCCAGAGGAAACAGCAAGATCCAAAGGGATGGGGCTTCCCAGGGGGATGAAGAGGTCCCAGGCTGCAGGCAAGAGTTCTAGAGGAGAGGCGACACAGCCAGCAAGGGCTCTCCTGGACCAGAAAACCGACAGTACCATGGACCAGGCTGGGGCTTGTGAGGCGAGAACCCAGGGGGCTCTCGAGGGGACACACACAAGCCCACAGCACCATGCTGCATGGTGAAAAGTGCTCTCACATACTGACCATACCTGGAACAGGGGCTAGGGCCCTTCCCTGGGAAAAAGACAGCAGCCCACACTGAGGAGGATGTGGAGCTGCAGGAGCTCTCCTCTGTGGTGGATGGAAATGCAAAACGGCAGCCACCCTGGATGACAGTGGAGTGACAGCTTACAGAGCTAAATGCACACTATACACACGACCCTACAGCATCCTAGATAGTCACACACTGATCGGAACACAGATATCCACATACAGCCTGCATGCCACACTCCCTGATTGACTCATAAATATGAAAACCTGAAGACCACTGAGGTGCTATTCCACATTGGAAATGCTAAAGGAATGGCAGTCTTCCAAAGGACAGAAGCCAACTCCATGAGAAAAGCGACCAAGTCATTGGCCTCACAGGAGCACGGATGCATCTGAGATGTGTCTGCTAAGGGAAAAGAAGCCAGACCCAAAAGCTACCTCTACAAAATTTCTAATCCCAAAGCACTCTAGAAAAGGCCAACACATATGGACTGAGGTGAGATCAGGACTGCCAGAGGCTGCTGGAGTGGGGTGACATTAACTGTAAAGGGGATGTCCTGGGGACTTGGGATACTTTTTGTGTGTGTGTGTAAAACAATATTTTGGTCTTCACATGTTCAAACAAAAAAGAAGAAAAAAAGCACCAGAATAAAAAGCACCATCCTAAATTATACATGGAATATTTACATTTCACTGTCTGCAGATATTACCAAATTTGTTTTAACCTTAGATGTCCTGAGAGCTTATGCTTGTGGGGTACCCATCTTTACCTGGAGCTGGCTTCTTTGTCAGGACCATAATGAAAAAAACAGCCTTAGCACAAAACACACAAAACCTTCCTTCTCTCTTTCCTAGGCAACAAGAGTTATTTTTCATATTGTTGGCATACTCTGTTTACAACCCAGTGAGTATTCCCAGGCAATGACAGCCACAGGCCACATTCAAATGTTGTCAGGCATGGGGGCTCATGGGGAGTCTTAGCTTCCTTCACATTCAGTATTTGTAACCCATCAGGATTATCTGGATGGCCTAAGTATGATCTAGTGCACTGCTGTCATGAAAGTCCACGTGTGGGGAGGGTCTCTCACTCAGTACTGACACAGAAGGGGGTCAGGGTGACTCCAGGCTTCACCTGGACCTGCCCACCCTTCTTAGAACCAGGCTTGATGCTTGCCTTTGGATGGTGCCCCAAAGCCCATGAGCCTGGCAGAGTTGCAGGTGGCCCCTCTCCCAGAAATATTGACTTGTTGGTGAAGTCCTGATGCATGGTGTGTTTGTCATCAAGTTGAGTTTGGATCCTGAAAGAGTCAAGTTTATCAGTAATTTGTCAGGGATCAAACTCCCCTTGGCCTGAACCTGACAGAAGACAGTAGACAGGGAGGGGGGCATGGAGATGATGCTCCCACTCAGCCCCACGTTCCAGACCCTTCCCGACAAGAGTATCAGGGAGTCATCTCCACAGTCTGCCTACACGGGGTCTGGACACAGTGTCCTCCTGCGCCTGGCAGCCAGTGGTCATCCCAGGGCCCTGTGTGTTGCTGTCAGCACACACAGCCAGCCCTCAGGGAGGTCCAGTCCTTCGTGCTGCCCTGAGCCTGGCACAGAGGTTTCCCCACTTGGCACCTGGAGCCTCAATGGTCCTCGCCTGTGCCCTTTCCTTCCACATGAACTTGCATGCTGCATGAGCCTCTCAGGGCTCCTTGTAAACTGACGTGTGCATGACCCACTCAGGCCTGATGCACAGTGTAAGGAGACAGGGGGCAGTGATGGCACCCCAAATCCTCCAGGGCCCGGGGTGGGCTTTTCCAGTGGCCTTTGCTCTCCAGGCGACCTTTGCTCTCCCAGCTGATCAGAGTCCTCTCAGTTGACATCTCACATGGTGTGGCTGCTGCAGGAGGTGGGATCCTGCAAGTGGTTGAGTCACATTGCGGCCATCCTCCTCTATTATATGAACCAAAAACACACCTCTGGGCTCTTGCTCAACTCCTTGGCAATGACTGACATGCCTTGCACGGTAGGTGGACAGCTGCCCCAAGGCCTGCACCAGTCAAAAAAGGGAACAGCCACACTGGCTAGCTGATTGAAGATTCTTGTAGAGGGCCATTCATCCCCAACTGGTTTGGAATCTGGAGGATGTCCCCTGCTGATGGTCCCATAGGAGCCTAGGGCTGAAACGGGAAACCCACACCTGAGTCAGACACTTCTCATCCCAATCAGCCAAGAGTATCACAGCCTCCCTGAGGCTGCCCTCTATGACCTAGATCACAACCTCTGGCTGATGTCAACAGCTGACTCTTACCTTCCAGCTGTTTTTTCTGCCTCCCAGTTGGTCACCCTCTCAGCCACCTACCCACAGCCAGAACAAGCCCAGATGGCAGTGTCGCCCCATCCTGTGTCCCCTGGTCTGATGCCATGTCCAGGAAATGACCTTGTAACCCTCTGCCTCCCAACCTGGTCTCTCCACTCCCATGGCCCTAACTCAGGGCCTTGACACAGGCCTGCCCTAGCATGAAGCCTCAGCTGATGATGCCCTGGAGAGCTTGTCAGGGCATCAGGCTCAGGGATGGTCCTGACCCTTCTTCTAGGACTGGGGCCACATGGTGGGCTACATGGACGGGAGGGTGGAGGCATCGGGGTCTGGGGACCATGCCACTGCCAGCTTTCCACTTGAGAGCTCCATCCCCCCAGGAGAAGGCGCTGCTGTCCTGGGGGATGAGGATTTCTCAGGCTTCTATACAGAAGGCTGTCCCAGAGTCCAGAGGCTCCTTGACCACCAAGAGGAAGTTCTGAGGAGTCTCCCGCATTTCAAAAAGCACTTGGTGAGTGAATGTCCCCACAGCTCTTCCCCAGTGGCCCTAGGTCCCATGGGTCAGGAAGAGGGGATTCCAAAGCCCTTCACAGAGCTGAGGAGAAGCCAAGACCAAGCTAGGGCCTGGCAGGGACTGCATGGAGTTCTCCAGGTGTCCAGACTTTGGTTTCTGTGTCTTTCCTTGCAGGGCACAGTGGCTCTGGGACTGGGCTGAGTTCCTGTGGGAAGGGCTGAGGAAAGGGTTTTCATGAGTGTGCCTGCGAAGGCAGGTTTGGAGAGCCCGGGACATTGCCCAGTTCTGCCCTTTGGGAAAGAGTCTATAGAGGGGCCAGGAATGAAGAGGCTTTCAATGTAGCTCGAGGGCCCTGAGCAAATATGCTCTCTCCGTAAGGGCAAGAAAGGCTTTTGCCTCTGGATGGCCCCCTGTCCTGGTTCCTTAAATACTTTGTTGATGGGGTAAGGAGGCCGAAGAAGACACCTGACCGGGGAACATCCTGCCCCAATAGCCCCGACTCCACTAGCTCTCCCCAACCCCAGGGGGCTCCCTAGCTTTCCCCACCCCCAGGAAACACATGCAGGTCCCTGCAGGGAACACAACGCCAGGTCCTGCTGATTGAAGGTTTCCTGTGGCAGTGGCCAGACTTAGGCTCAGGAGGCAGGATACACGGAGCAGGACCTGTCCCAGGGTAACTCAGGGAAGCCCTGAGTCCTTGGAAGCTTCTTTCTCTAGGAACTACATCCCTGCTGAGAGGAGACCAAACCATGAGGTCTGAACCCCAGCCAGAACCCAGAGTTCACCTGAGCAAGGCATAGTCCAGTCCTGGCATGGAGTGATGGCCCCAGAGGAAGAGGGCCCTATGCCTGGGGGCGTCTCACCTACATGAAGACAGACCCCATGGGAGGTGGCAAGGGCCTTTTTGTGTGGCTCAGACTTGTGGAGGGCTCTTCTCATGGAGAGGGGGCCCTGCTCAGGCCACTGGACCTCAGCCTGAGAGGGCCAGCTCCTCCCATATCTGTTGTTCCCACAGACCCCCTTCCGGCTCACTCTGAGATTCTGGGACGTGTTCCTGTTAGAAGGCCAGCAGGCACTGACTGCAATATCACATGTTGCATTCAAGATTCACAAAAGTAAGTCCCCGTATGCCTGAGGGAGCCCAAGAAAGACGCCAACTTCCCGAGGGAAACCTGTACTCTCTACAGTATCCTATGCTCTAGCTGGAAGGACAGCTCTACCTGCGGGGCTGGGTAGGGCCCTGTGATTTCTCCCAGAGGCTGAGCCAACCCACACACAACCCCAATAAAAGGAGGAGTGTAGTGATACTCTCCTGCCTTGGCCCCTGTGGCCATGGCCTCCCTGCACAGCTGGCCCCAAGGGTAGCCACAGAAGTACAAAGTGAGAACGCCAGGAAGGAACAGGGTACAGGCACTGACCTTCTCAGACTCTCCAGGCCTGATGCTACTCCCTTATCCCTAGGGAACCTCCTGAAGCCGTCCTTGATAGGCCTGAGGAAGTTTTTTGAGGACAAGCTGCCCCAAGCCTGGGCTCAGGATGATGACTCAGTGCTGAGGCAGCTGCATGCCTCCATGAGAGAAACGAAAAGGAAGCACTGGGACCTGTTGCCACCAGGTGGGCTCCTGTACCGGGTCCCTCCCCAGTTACCCTCAGGGGTAGTAAAGCGTAGCCCGGACATCCCTTTCCTGTTCCCTGGGCCTCCCTCCTCCTCTTTTGCTCTAAGTAGCTTCTGGGAACAGACCAGATGGGCGCCAGGAAAGGTGCACCCTCCAGTTAACGGGCACGCCTCCAAGACCGGGAGAGATGTGGGTATGACCCCGCCCAGTTCCTCTCCCACCCTCTAGCTCCTGCCCTCTGAGGTGTCTGAGGGGTACTACACAGGGGGGAACCTCTGGAGCCAGCCACACTACTGGGAGCACCCACAGTCCAAGGTGCAGCAGGGATTCACTGCAATATCTCTGGAGCTAGAGTGGAGACCACCCCTTTCTCAGACCCTGAGATGATTCAAGGGTATGGGCATGAACCCTGACCCACAGGCAGAACCCAGAGTTCAGCTGAACATGGGCCAGTCCAATCCTGGCATGGGCCGATGGTCTCAGAAGGAGAGGAGCTCTGTGCCCAAGGGTGACCCACCCACATGAAGACCCCTATTTGTGGTGGCAATGGGATTGAGGGAAAGTTCAGGCCTTTCACTCCTGAGTTTGGAGCCAGGGATGAAGACAGACCTAGCAAGCCTGGGGTGAGAGTGGGAGGCAGGGAGCAGCCCCACGCCAGCCTACACCCTGGAGGCTTCCCAAGAGCAGCTGGAGGTGCCGATGGTGCCCCCACCTGGAGCTGCACCCAACCCTTGCTCTGGAATCAGT
This sequence comes from Cephalopachus bancanus, assembly GCA_027257055.1. NCBI lineage: Eukaryota > Metazoa > Chordata > Mammalia > Primates > Tarsiidae > Cephalopachus > Cephalopachus bancanus. The sequence goes on from JAPVLO010002112.1 coordinate 80,888, forward strand.
AGTCACCAGGGGTGTCCTTTGTGTCACACCAGGGGTTCACATAGGGACACCGAGCACCCTGGACGGTGAGGCCTGGCCCCGCAGGAGCAGATGAACTCTGTGGAAACACTGACTATGTCCACCTTCCTCTCAGCTACACCTGAGCATGCATCCCCAAACCGAGGCTTCTGCAGACTGCCTACAGCAGGGACGGGCTGGTCTTCCCTAGCCAACGAGCCCAGCCCCAGTACCCCACCATGGTGGCCTACCTCAAAACCAGAGCCAGGTCCTCACCCAATCTTACCTGGCTGGGCTCTCCTTCTGGAGAGTCCAGGGTGGCAGCCTGTTCACTGGGAAACCCAGGGGCTCAGTACAGAGCCCGAGGGGCTTGGAGCTTCCTCCAATGGAACTCCATTCCGATCTCCAACTGGCCTGGATGTGGGGGGGAGGGGGCGTGGTTTCCACAGTACCACATAGAACAGAGTTATTGGGTCTGTGTACCCTCCACATATGCCCTGGACACCCCTGACCACGGGACAGGCCCAGCTCTGCCACTTCAGCCAGGCCCCTACACCAGACCCCGCCCAGCCTTACCACCATCCACATGCAGGGCCAGAGACATCCACCCTCCAGGGTGGTGCCTACCTCCCACCCCGCAATTTGCGGGCGGCAACAAGTTGGCCCAGCAGCTCAGGAGTCAGAACCTGGGGCCTTGGCAGTATCGGAACACTGCCCGGAGACGAGGCACGAAGCGGGGCACAACATCAGTTACGGCGCCTGATCCTAATCCAGGCGAAGCGAGGTCCCATGTGAGGCCCAAAACTTTACCTGTTGTAAAACTATTTCTATTCCCAATATTAACTTGTGACTCACTTCTTTAAGACATTAAAAAAGAGCAGGAAACCCAAAATCGATAAGCAGCCTGGACTCATGGAGGCCTTTAAAAGAAAGGGGGAAGGAAGCCACCCTGTAGCCTTTGCCTGCTGTCAGAACACCCTTCTCGCAGAGTATACACTTTAGTTCCAGAGGGGATAATTTTCTTACAAGTTGGAACTGCTTTCCTGCTCAAAATTTATAATAGATTTTGAATGAATTTTTGTCTCTGATGACATGGGTGGATTAAAGTTTTTACACGTATGTGTCCAGTACTTCTAGTGCCCTTTTGGCTAAGATGGTCCTTTCTCTGTGTAATGTGCCTCACAGTCTTTTCAAACTCAACTGGACGTGTGTGAGGGTGTATTCTAGACTCCTTCTTCTGTCCTGTAGACTAAGAGTATATCCTGTTAACCGTGCCACACTGTCTGGGTGTCTGAACCCTTAGAGTAGGTCTTGCAATCAGGTACAGTGGGTCCTCACTTATCTCTTTTCTAGAATTACTCTGACTGTTCTGGGTCACTGCCACGCTCCACACAGAGACAGAGACATGTGTCCATGAGTGTACATACATGTGTACCACTCATACACATGTGTGCACAACATGGCCATGTGACATTCTTCCAAGAAATGTAAAGCTGGTTCCACATTCAACATGAGCCAATGCCGCTTCCACAGAATGGATTCAGTTCCATTCGTTTCTATGAATAATGGCCCAGACATTGGGAAGAGGCCAAATAGAGACCAGGAGAAAGGAGGTGTGGAAGGAAGGGGAGCTAGGGACGAGAAGAACACACTCACACTCTCGCACTCACACATCATACCACCGCAGTAAGAGACAGGACCCATGGATTCAATGCATATGTCACCCGATCCGGGACAGGGAAATCAAGTCCCTGGCACGAGGGGGGCTCCACACCCAAACCCGTCCCTCTCCACCTGCTCCTCTACCTACTCTACCCTCCACCCGCTAGAACCGTGGGCTCCTGTGGCTGTTTTGGACTCTGTGCTTCCAGTTGTGGAGGCTGTGGCTCCAGCTGTGGTTCAAGCTTTGAGATCATCAGTCCAGTTGTCAGGGCCATTGCTTCAGTCGTTCTGGCCATGGCTTCCACTGAGGGGGCTGTGGCTCCAGTGGTGGGTTCTGTGGTTCCAGCTGTGGGGGCCATGTTTCTAGCTGTGGAACCCTTGACTCCAGCTGTGATGAGCCCTGGTCCCTGCTGTGATAGCTGTGGTTCCATCTGTCCGCTGCTGGTTCCAGCCGTGAAGCTGTGGCTCCAGCTGTGTGGGCTGTAGCACAAGGGGCCCACACTCAGACACATCCCTCTCTCCACCTGCTCTTCTACCTACTCTGTGCCCTTCGCCCACCAGAACCATGGGCGGCTCTTCCAAAGGCTGTGGCTGTTCCAGAGATGATGGCTCCAGTTGTGGAGGCTTTGGTTGCAGATGTGGAGGCCCTGGTTCCAGCTTAGGGATCCTCACTCCCCAAGTCAGACGTCCCTCTTCCCTGTTGGCCAAGGGAATAGCAGCCTGAATGGCTACCCTCTGAGTCATGAGTTCATACCCTTCCAGCCCCGACCTGGCGCAGGTAACTCTAATCTCCTCACTGGCCCAGCTTCCTCCCAGCTGGCTCCCTCACAGTCGACTTTCGGCCCATGGCCATAGGGCACCCAGTGAAGAGTGTCTCCCCACTGCATGTCACCTGGCCTGACCCCACATCCAGGAGATGGCCACATACCCACTGAGTCTCACACCGCTTACCTCGCCAGCCTTCACTGCCATGGCCCTCCCTCACAGCCTCAACACAAGCCTGGACTCCTGGAAACTTTGCCCAAAATGCCGAGTGGCAGTTCATTCAGTCAGGCTCCAGGGGACAATCCTGCCCTCCTCTGGGGCCTAGGTCACATGGAATGCTACCTGGATGGGAGGGTGGGAGGCTACTAAGTCCGGGAGTCCTGGCCACTGTCCAGCTCTTCTGACAGACAGCTCCATATCCTGGGAGATTTGGATATCTTGGGTGCTGAAGGCTTCTCGGGATTCCACACTGCAGGCTGGCCCAGGCTCCAGAGGCTCCAAGACCATCAGGAGCTAACTTTAAGAAAATCCTTCCCCAACGTCATGAAGCATGGCGGTGGATGATCCTCTTGGTTCTTCCCCAGAGACCCTGGGTCCCACGGGATGGAGAGAAGGGAAGACCTCGCCCCTTGCAGAGTGGGTGAGAGGCAGAGTCCAGGTCAGGACCTGACTGCACAATGTGGGACTCTACGGGTTCGGAGTGTTGTTTCATTTTCTTCCATGGAGGGAAAAGAGGTGCTTGGATAGGGCCGAGTTCCAGCTAGGTGGAGTGAAGGGAAGTGTGTTCACCACTGGGCTTCCCTTCAGGGGTAGGATGGGGAGAGCCCTGGCCCTGCCTGGCTCTGCTCCTCTGGGAAGATTCTGCAGAGAAGCCTGGAATAGGAAGATTTTCATGGCAGCCCAGAGGTCCCTGAGCACACCTTCGCCTTCCATCAAGACAAGGAACACTGGCACCTATAAATCTCCACCCTGCACTGGTTCATGAGTGTTTCACTGACTGGGTAAGGAGGCCCTGAAGACCCTGGGCTCAGGAACATCATGCACCAAAGGGCCTGGCTTCCCAAGGAGGACCCATCTTCCCCAGTCCAGGAGGCACAGGCAGCTCCCTCAAGGCCACACAACACAGGTCCTGCCTCAAAGTAGGAGTCCCACAGCAGAAGCTGGGGACCAGGCCCAGACCCAGGATATATGAGGCAGGACCCTTTCCAGGTGAACTCAAGGAAGCCCCGAGCCCATGGGCTTCTCTCTCGAGGAACTACATCCTTACTGAGAAGACCACCCATAAGGAGCTGCAGGATCTTGTTGGACCCAGTCTTGTGGAGGGATCTTCCAGTGAAGAGAGGAACCCCAGTCCTCCAGGTAGAGGCCCAAAAGAGCCCTGCTCAGACCACTGGTCCCAGCCTCCATGCGCATGGCGACAGCACCCATGGGAGGTGGCGAAGAGGCTGGGGGACAGGTCAGGCTTCTCCCACCTGAGTTGTGAGCCAGGGCTAAGGCCAGGCCGAGCGGTGCTGGGGTGAGAGCGAGTCAGGGAGCCTGGAGTCAGCCTGAATCCCAAAGGCATCCCAAGAGAAGTCAGAGGTTCCTGACAGTGCACCATGAAGGGCTGCACACACTCCAGGCAATGGGATGAGCAGCCTGTGGGTGTATCCTTTGTGTAAGACCAGGAGCCAGGCAGGAACCTAGAGGATTTCAGGATCCCAGGCGTCTGTGATCCAGCACTACAGGGGTAGATAGGCTCCATGGAGATACTGACTCCATCTGTGTTTCTTTCAGCTACACCTGAGCGTGTGTCCGTGGTCCCCAGGCCTCAGCAAGCCCCCACATCATGCAGACCTTCCCACGGTGGAACAGGCTGGACCTCCCAGGCCGACCAGTCCTGTTCTAGCAGTCCATGGAGAGAGCCTCTCCACACGGGAGTCCTGCCCTCCCTCACCCTCACCTGACAGAGCTGTCCCCAAGGCCATGGCCTAACAGCATGAGCGGGCTTCTGCATAGCCCACAAAAGCAAGCTGCTCTCCGGGGGTTCTGGGCACTCAGGACAGACCTGCATGGTTTTCAGGTTCGTTACTCCACTGGAACTCCATGCCCAAGCTTCCCACAAACCTGAACATAGGGGAACAGAGTTTTCTTCTTGTACAACCTGAAACAGAAGTGTTGGGCTCCTGTCCCTTCCTCATCTGCCCCGGACAACCTGGTGACCACAGACAGGACTGGCCCTGAAATCCCATCAGGGTTCCCGTACCTGGCCTTGCCTAGCCCTGCCATCTATCAGAGGCATATCCAGAGACACCACTCCTGCAGGGTGTCTCCTACACCTAACACCTCACCTCAATCCTGAGACCTCTTCACAGAGCCTGAATGGGGGAGTCCATCACCAGCTGGTGACTTACCAATTCTTCCTTCAGCCTGGGGCTGGCCTTTTCATCCTCTCCAAATGGGCCTTCGCAGCGCACATGTCCTGCA
>JAPVLO010002113.1:0-44015 GCA_027257055.1 Cephalopachus bancanus
TACATAGAAATGACAAATACATTTACTAGAGGCTTAATATAAACCAGGCACTGTGCTAAACACTACACTTTGTTATCGCATTAATCTTGACAACAGTCCTATTAAATAGGGATTATTATTTTCTTCATTTTACAGATGAGCAAATGAGGATTTCAATCAGCTAAACTGCTCAAGAATAGTCAATGAATAAGCTAAGGGTCAAGCCTATGTTTGACTCTAAAATTCCCTCTTAACCTTTGTTCTACATGGCCTCTTCTGGAGATCATCTCCAGTCCCAAGAATATCACCTACAAGGTATGCGTCATCTCCAAATTAACACGAAGAAGCTCATGTTAGAAAAAAATTTCATATCCCCAGAAGGCCGGAGTCATTAACTATCATGGTCCTTCAGTCTTTCCTGTCCTGGCAGCATTTCCTGTTTTGCTGCAAGTACCTCAGCACTGGCCCCACTGTCCTTTGAAGGAGGCTGCCCTCTGTTGGTGAACTAGCAGGAGGGGCCATGACACTATATTTATTTTATGCCTTCTTTGTTCCAAAAGTCTTTAAAGTGGACTTGCTAATTACAACAGCATGTTGCCATGCTCTTTTACCGTTCACAAAGTTATATAATATAATCTCATTCAATCTTTCGAAAATGAGTCTCAGAGATTTTTTAAGGGACAGGCACAAGGCAACCAAGTAGTTCTCGTTAGTGCAAAGGGAACTTGATTGCAAACTCGTTATGTTTGTGTTAGTTAGAACGTTGAGTTATAATTTCTTCCTGAGTGCTTAAATGCACCACGAACGTAGCAAGAATTGAGTGCTAAATTATGTGATCATGACTCCCCCCCAGCTTGGAAGACTTTTGTAGAAGCCCACCACTTTTGGAATGAAGAATAAACTCTTTCGCATGACACAAGTGGGCTTCAAAGTCTATTCTCCCCCAACCTTTTCAGCTCCATCCTTCACCCCTCCCCTTAAGCCTCACCCACTCCCCTCAAGCCATGTCAGAGCAGCTGCTATTGCTGAATACATCTTATCCCTTCATCCATTCAGGCTTGTCCCCTGCCTGGAAAACACAGACTACTCTTTCAAACCCCAGCACAATAATTACCCTCTCCAAAAAGTTGCCCCAAACCTTTATCCCACCAAAAATGTTTGCTTAACACTTTGTAAGTACAGACAGTGCTACATCATAATTGTTTGCTTACATACCTTTCTTCCTACCAGAATGAGTGTTTTCCTTTGTTTCCTTACAGGAGTCTGTGACCTGTTAGGAGCCAGGCCGCACAGCAGGAGGTGAGCAGTGGGCGAACAAGCAAAACTTCATCTGTATTTACAGCTGCTCCTCATCGCTCATATTACTGCCTGAGTTCCACATTCTGTCAGCTCAGCAGTGGCATTATATTCTCATAGGAGCAGGAAGCCTATTGTGAACTGCACATGCGAGGGATCTAGGTTGTGTGATCCCTATGAGAATCTAATGCCTGATGATCTGAGGTGGAGCTGAGATGGTGATGATAGCACTGGAGAGCAGCTACAAATACAGACTAACATTAGCAGTTAAGTTTGACAGCACAGAGGCCATAATGAATCAATTGCTTGCAGACTAATATCAAAACCCTATCAGTGAGTGGCAAGTGAGTTGACATACTTTAATTGTACAACTGCATCTGGTAGCAGGCTTTAAGTCAGGATCTGACAAATATTTTAGTCTGTGCATGGCCTACCCATTATTTTATTTACCACTTCTGTCCACACTCTTTCCCGCACTGCACACTTGTCTCGGTCACAATTTTGGTAAGCCCACAAGCTAACCCTAGCTAAATGAGTAAAAACCAGGCATCATTGGAGAGCTTTTTTGAAAAGGGGGAAGACCCAATGATGAGACAGCAGAAGACTTTAAGACAGACAACAAAAAGAAAGCTGCATTTAAAAAAAAAAACGCCAAGATTCCTACTTAAACCACAGGTTCATTGCAACAGGCGATTCACTTTCTCCAAGCCTGCTTTATACAATATGTGGCAACCGGCTATCCACCAAAGTCATGAAACCTTTAAAGCTGTTTTGCCGCTGGGCTCGGTGGCTCAGCCTGTAATCCCACGCTTTGGGAGGCCGAGGTGAGTGGATTGCCTGAGCCCGCAGGTTCGAGACCTGCCTGGGCAACTTGGCGAGACCTCATCTCTACAATAAATCAAAAATTAGCCGGGCAAGGTTGCGCACGCCTGTAGTTCCAGCTACTTGGAAGGTTGAGGTGGAAGGATCGCTGGAGCCCAGCAGGTTGAGGCTGCGGTGGCTGGGAGCGGCCACTACACTCCAGTCTGGGTGACAGAGTGAGACTCCAACTAAAAAAAAACTGTTTTGCCACATGAAGACCAATCACCCTGTCTTAAAAGACAGCCTTTGGAGTTTTTCAAAAGAAAAAAATAATGTGAACACGAAGAACAAAAGCAATTATTGAAGGTCATCATGTCATCAAATGTGTCTGCACTGAGAGCATCAATTCTTAGTGGCTACCTGCCTTGCTAAAGCTAAGAAGCCCTTTACTATTGGTGAAGAGTTGATCCTGGCTGCTGCTAAGGACATTTGTCATGAAATTTTAGGAAAGGCTGCAGTTCAAAAGGTGGCACCTGTTCCTCTTTTGGTTAGCACCATAACAAGATGAATTGATAAAATAGCAAAGGATATTGAGGCACAATTGTTAGAGAGCATTAATGAGTCATCATGGTATGCAATCCAGGTTGATGAGTCTACCAATGTTGACAACAAGGCAATAATGCTTGTTTTTACATGATATATTTTTCAGGAGAATGTATATGAGAATATGTTATATGCACTTTTGTTGCCAACCAATACACAGCTGCAAAATTCTCCAAGTCTTTGATTACATATCAGGAAAACCGAATTGGTCATTTTGGGTAGGTACAGACATGAACAGAGCAGCTGCCATGACTGGACAACTTTCTGGTTTCACTACTCGAGTCAAAGAGTTCCCTTCTGAATGTCACTCTGTATACTGCATCATCCATACAGAAGTGCTGGCTAGCCAAGAAAAGTCCCATCCGAACTTAACAACATTTTGCAGCATATGATTAAAATTATCAACCACATTAAAGTACATGCCCTTAATTCACGTCTGTTTGCACAGCTCTGTGAGGAGATGGACGCAGAGCACACACATCTTCTGTTATACACAGAACTGAGATGGCTTTCTAAAGGTAAATTACTGGCCAGAGTTTCTGAGTTACGAGAGCTGCTCCAGAGATTTCTTTCAGAAAAACAGCCACTACTGGCAGCACATTTCAGTGACACAGAATGAGTTGCAAAACTTGCTTACTTGAGTGACATATTCAACCTGCTCAACGAACTCAATCTGTCTGACACTTCAGGGCAGAACGACAACTATGTTCAAGTCGGCAGATAAGGTGGCTATATTCAAAGCCAAACTGGAATTATATGGGCAATGAGTAAACATTGGAATTTTTGACACGTTTCAAACATCAGCAGAGATTTTAAAAGAGACTGAGCCAGGGCCATCCTTCTCCCAGCTGGTGCAAGATCACCTATCTCAGCTTTCAAAAGAGTTTGAGAATTACTTCCCAACCACAAAAGACCCTTGAACTGGGAAGGAATGGACCCGCAACCCATTTGTGAAGAAGCCAGGTGAAGAGGATCAACTGCTTGAGATCACAAATGGCGGTGACCTTAAAAGTATCTTGCGACAATTTCAAATCTCCATACATTCTGGATTAAAGTCAAGGTGGAATATCCCAAGATTGCCACAAAAACATTGAAAAGCCTGCTTCTGTTTCCAACTTCCTATCTTCGTGCAGCAGGGTTTTCTGCAATGACAGCAACCAAGACAAGATTTTGGAGCACACTGCACATAATCAATACACTTCAGGTGTCATTGTCTTCTATCACCCCCAGATGGGACCGTCAAGTTGCAGGAAAACAAATTCAGGGTTCCCACTGTTTGTGCATTGTGGTGAGTTGTATAATTATTTCATTATGTATTACATTGTAATAACAATAGAAATAAAGTGCACGATAAATGTAATACCCTTGAATCATCCCAAAACCATCCCCATCCCCCAGTCTGTGGAAAAATTGTCTTCCATGAACCCAGTCCCTGATGACAAAAAGGTTGGGGACCACTGATTTAAGAGACAGGATCTCACTCTGTCACCCAGTCTGGAGTGCAGTAGCATGATCATAGCTCGCTGCAGCCTCAAACTTTGGGGGCTCAGGCGATCCTTACACCTCAGTCTCCTGAGTAGCTGGGACTACAGTCATGTGCCACCACTTCCAACTAATTTAACTTTTTTTTTAAGAGCTAGGGTCTCATTATGTTAGCCAGGTTGGTCTCAAACTCCTGCTCTCAAGTGATCCTCCTGACACAGTATCCCGAAATGCTAGGATTGTAGGCATGAGCCACTGTGTCCCATCCAGAGTGAGTGTTCTTCAGCAGCAGCAACCATCCTATTCATGTAATGCCCACCATCTAGTGGCACACATCTAGAACATAGAAGGTGGCTGCAGATGGGTTTTTGGTATCGTTTGTCAGCTAAATGTGTTGAGTGTCTACTATGTGCCGGGGCATTTATTCAAATGTTTTGCCTATCACAACACACTCAGTCCTTACAACAACCCCATGAAGTGACTTGTGTCATCTTGCCCACTCTACACATGAGAAAACTGGGTAAGAGTGAAATAACTTTCCCAGGTATTCCAACTAGTAAGTGGCAGAGGCAAAACTCAAACTAGGCATCAGGGCCCAGAGCCTGTACTCTTGGCAACTCTGCTACTGTGGCTCTTGCTTGTTCATTGAAGGTGTGTTAAATGAATAAACAAACCACACAAAGCTCTCAAAATGTTAGAAATTTGCTAAGTTTGCTCCTACACCTAAAATGAGGGAAATAAAGAAATGTAATATTAAGAGAACCTGGATTCCCAGTGTCACCAAAGGCAAAAACTACATTCATTCTCTCTGGCTACAAACAGTATTGCATAACCATAAAGAAGAACAAAATCATGAATTTCACAGCAAATTGGATGGAGTTGGAGACTATTATATTTAGTGATCGATTGCTGATCACCGCATGTTCTCACTCATAAATGGGACCTGAACATTAATCACATTAGCACAAGGGAGGGATTGGTAGTCCCTGGACACTGCCAGGGAAAAGGGGGGGGCATGTAACAACACAAAGGGTACTTACTTGGTCCTAAACCAGTGGAAGTGAGAACAGTTGGAAGCCCAAACTTCACCTGCACGTAGCCTACTTATATAGCTAATCCTGACTTGTATCCCACATCTCCATAATAACAAAACAAAACAAAGAGTATTGCATATTGCGTGGTGCCATATTTCCATTGTCTCTTTCAAAGTTCTTGGAAAGAATACAGTCTGACTGCATCATATATTCACCATAGTTTGCGACAGCCCTTACTTTTTCTTTGCCATCCCTTCAAAGACCGTGTGTGAATCTTATAAATGGTGTAATTAGATGTAGAACTCATGATTGACTTTTCTTTTCTCCTGATCATTTTGAAGATAGTATTTTGAGTGGAAAGGGAGGAATTTGGAAGCACATTCCCTCTGGCACCCTTAGAGAGGTGGGTAAGTACTGAAACCCAGGTAATTTTCTTCAAGTGCCTCCTGATATAAGCATGGGGATTATTTTCTCTTTCCTGAATGCACAACAAAGAGTATATCTTTGGGTTGAGTCTCCAATTAAATTGCATGCAGAGCATAATTGGAGGATGAGGTAGGATAAAATTTTTTTCCTCTATCAAGCCCATAAGAGTATCTTACTGCATTTTCTCTCCAAGTCAATAAATATTTCGGGGCCCTCAAACATGGTGTTATTGACTATGCAGAAACAAAGTCAGGCCTGCCTCAAGAAGCTTCAAGTCTACTAGAAAGAATCATGTTAGCTACAGACTGTAACACACCATATACTTAATTTCTGGCTAAAATGTAGATAAAAGCAACGTGCTAGAATGGGTCAGCGGGAGGAGAAATTCTCATAGAGAAATGGAAAAAGCTTCATGAAGGGGAGTCCTTTCAGCATTCCATGACTTGAAAGGAAAATGAGCTCATTCATTAATTTTCCTCAACTCTTATCAAATATTTAGAATCCAGTCGAATCCACACTTTCACAGAGGAGACTAATATTGAAGAAAATTGAAATTTAGAAAGTAATAATAGGAGGGTGTAACAATGATATACAGCATTTAATAAACACCTACAAAACACCAGATGCATTACATATATTATTTAACCTAATCCATATAGGAATCTTGCAAGGCTGGCATTGTTGGTCCATTGTACAGTTGAAGAAACTAAAGCTCAACAATGTTATAATATGCTCAATACCACAAAGTGCCTAATTGCCAATGCCAGGATTTGGAACTAGGTCTATTTTTTTTTTATGGTCTTGGCTTTTCCTATTTCTCCGTACTACCTTAAAAAAAATCATATAAAAGGCAAATAAGTGATTGATGCCATTCTTCCTGAAGGACATGAAAGAAATGTGCAAACAACACAGTCATCTTTCTATAGTAAAATCTTTTAATTATGACCCAAATCACAGCACTGCAGTGCTAAGCTGATTGTGAGTCACCTGAAGTCAAAGCACTTCCCAGCAAGTTCAGTAGGCAACACTCAGCTCCTTTTCTATCAGCAAACAGAGAACCCTAGGAAGGTATGCTTTATCCAACTTAGACCAAAATGTTATGGAGTGAGACATTCATAAGGTTGCTAGCAGGAGGTAAAAGAAAAGAAAAAAGGTAGAGCTTGCAACTTATTATCTCTAAAACTTCACTTTGGGACCCGCTATTATTACCTTTCTGAAATAAAGTACCCATACAACTGTTTTGAGGACTGTTTTAGAGAATATTTACAGGGAACATAAAAGCCCCGAATGAATAGGTTAACAGGATCGTGTGGTTAGGAACATCCATCTAACTTAGGTTTACAACCAATTTTGCAGCCCAAATGAAGCTTCCATGTCTCAGATGATACTCGGGATTCATAAGTAATGAGATGACTCACATCATTTGTTTTCCATGGTAGGTGATGTTTTCCATCATTACTTTTAATGATTTATTTACCCTTCACCACTTTTAATCGTTGAACATTGTCAATACTTATAAAACAACTTGAAATCATCTGGCCCAAAATATTCTAAGCTTTTCTCCTTTTGTCATCTTTGAATCAGGCAATTGCTTCACAGAACTTCAGTTAATTGTCCTGTTTATTCTTTTGCATTACATCAGCTATATATATGTATGTGTATATAAAATATATATGATACACACACACACGATAGGAAACTTCTGAAATTTGGATTGAGCAAAGGCTGCCCTAGTTCTACCTGCATTCCTATTTCCCATAGTAGATGGTGGAGGAAAGTGTACTTTAAGATTCCAAGTAAGGCTGGGCTCGGTGGCTCAGCCTGTAATCCCGCGCTTTGGGAGGCTGAGGTGAGCGAATTGCCTGAGCCCGCGGGTTCGAGACCCACCTGGGCAACTTGGAGAGACCTCATCTCTACAATAAATCAAAAAAATTAGCTGGGTGTGGTAGCACACACCTGTAGTTCCAGCTACTTGAAAGGCTGAGGCTGACGGATCACCGGAGCCCAGCAGGTCGAGGTTGCAGTGGCCAGGAGTGGCCACTGCACTCCAGTCTGGGTGACAGAGTGAGACTCCAACTCAAAAAAAAAAATCCAAGTAAAAGGATCTTTTAGCACTTGGAAGAGGAACACACAAGAAGAGAGAAAAGAAAAGGTATCTTGGGAATAAAATGTGCTTCTGAGCGATCCAAAAAACACCATGTTTTAATTAAGTTCAATATTCCTACTAAGTCACTGTTGATAACAGTACATCCCATCTTGAATTAATTTCTCTATAACAACATGACAACCATCCTTATTCCACGTTGGGGCAAGAAAAATTCACCAAGCCCATGGAATTCATTTATTCACTTCCTCAACATTTCCTGAGAACATACTATTGCTACCCCAAGTTCATCACTCTACTTCCAGTTTTAAGCAATGAAAATAGAGGATTAGCAAAGATAAAAACAATTTATTTCCAAAATTTTAGTTAATTTATTTATTATACATATTTGTCAACAATACAACTTCTGACTCCCTCTGGAATGGATAATTTATTGATTTGAAAAGTTTATAAATTTGCTCTCAGATATGAGGCAACAAGTATAGTGAAGAAACAAAGGCATGTTAAGTCATTTGCATCAAAACCCTAACATATGAGGTGGACTCAAAAAAAAAAACAGAATTGGTTTTTGGAAGGTGAGTCTCTTGTAGTAAAGGTTTCCGCCACTAGGTAAGAATTCTAAGAACCCATCAGCATCAGTGTACCTGCTAGAAATGTTGTGAGAGGCTATGTTCGGCTACAGTGACTTTTTTTTTTCCTGGAAATTCTTTCAATGTATTTGCCCATTTTATGATGGGCGATTTATGGGCACACCTGCCCACACTCAGCAGTTTTTAACCAAAAATGGCATGACCCCTGTGGCCCATCTTCCCTATTCACCCAATCTCGACCCAAGAGACTTTTTTTCATTTCCTTGGATGAAAAACGTCCTCAAAGGGAAACGTTTTTCCCACTGGAAGAAGTGAAACCAAAAAATGGCAGAAGCACCAAAAGTCATGAAAACTGATGAGTTCAAATACTGTTTTGAGGGCGTGGTAGTGCATGCCTGTAATTCCGGCTACTCGGAAGGCTGAGGGGAAGGATCACCGGAGCCCAGCAGGTCGAGGCTGCGGTGGCCGGGAGCGGCCACTGCACTCCAGTCTGGGCGACAGAGTGAGACTCCAACTTAAAAAAAAAAAATACTGTTTTGAGCAGTGGAAAAAGTGTCTTTTTTTTTTTTTTTTGAGTTGGAGTCTCACTCTCTCGCCCAGACTGGAGTGCAGTGGCCGCTCCCGGCCACTGCAGCCTCGACCTGCTGGGCTTCTGCGATTCTTCCGCCTCAGCCTTCCCAGTAGCCGGAATTACAGGCATGCGCTACCACGCCCGGCTGATTTTTTGATTTATTGTAGAGATGAGGTCTCGCTGCCCAGGCGGGTCTCGAACCCGCGGGCTCAGGCAATCCACTCACCACAGCCTCCCAAGGCACGGGATTACAGGCTGAGTCACCGAGCCCGGCTGGAAAAAGTGTCTTAATAGGTGTATTGCATCAAATGGAGAGTACTTTGATGGTAACTGAAGTTTAAACATGTAAGAATAGATACACAATTTTTAAAACATAAATGTCAGGAATTTAGGGGTCACCCCTCTTATATAACCAAAGGAAATTTGGCTTACTGTGTTGTCTCATTAAGGAATATGGAAGAGATAGTGATTTATCATGACAAGGTAAATATCAAAAGATTAATGCTAAAATTTTAATGAAAATCATTCAAATTTTCCCCAAAGGAAGTTTAGTGGATAAATTCTGTGTACTGGGCTCATATGTTAGAGGCTGTTTATTTATAAAAGGCAGGGAGTGTGGAGAATAGGAACCCTGTGATTGGCAAGGTACTCGCAAGTCTGAAATACGGGGAAAAAAATGCAGATAACTTCATAGTTTTCATAGAGCAGTGGCATGTTACTATAGTTTCATCTCAGCAAAGGAAACGCTCAGTACCAAGCAAATGTGTTATATTATCCCTCAGTAAAAAGTGGGAGGAAAACTGGACACCATTAAGTAGAAAGGCATAATAGCAGAATCTCTGGCTGGGCTAAAGGCCAACTGTGTCTATGAATTCTGGGACAAATAGTAAATACTGGAAGTTTGAGGTTGGCTCTCAAATGTGGGGACAGGGATGTAGCAGGAATGTTTGAGACATTCTTTGAGGCAAGATGCTGTGATTATTTGTCTATTCCTCCAAAGTTTTAATCTGCAGCTTCATGTCTCTTGATCAGACCTCTATGACAGGAGGTGAAGGCAAAAGTCAGGCAGATCCTGAGCCACTATTTCCTATGTAAGAAGACTAGCAGGTTCAAAATATAGTATTTTGAGTTGAGGGGTCAGGCAGGTCAAGAATTTTGCAAAGACGGCTCTTGATATGAAATAATAATCACCACATTTTCTTGGGAGCAACCACAACCTCAGAGAATGATATATTTATTTACATGAAGCTGGGTGCTGACACTCACCATTTTCATAATTACTGTATTTCTCATCTCCCCTATTTCCATGGGCCAAACATAAAGTGTGCGGGAAAGCAACTACCTATATGTGCTTCTATTTACTCAAGTTTCCAGCTATCGTGCAGTACTGATTAATCCTCCCTTCTCCATGACACTGAGGCAGTAGCATTCTAATGCCATCTTTATTATTGTTCTGCAGATCCCATACTACTGCATACAAAAATAATGTAAATCATGGAACTAATGTTTGAGGTCCACAAAATGCAAGGTTATGAATATTTCATTACTATACATTTTATTTCCCTGTCTATTCTGCATCTCTCAAAATGTTGTTTGTTTATTTATTGGCTCACTGTTCACCAGGAATACTTAATTCTTAATATAAAGTGTGGTCTGGATCGCCAACCCCAGCCTTGTGTCCTGAGCTACATTTGAATCTAATGATGGATCACTTTTTTCTTTTTTAAATTATTTTATCCCCCACAAATACTTGACTGCCAGGTTATCTTACTAACAGGAGTTTCAGCTTCTTTGTCATAATTGCATTGATTTGCAAGCCCCACAGATCAACTCCCAAACATTTCTCCTGTGAACTATGGCTACATATTCAAATTTTTCTCAACGCCCCATTGTATCCGTCTTTGGCTGAAGTAAGCAGTTAGACTTTCGCTGCAGATCTTGGCAATGAAAGACACATTGTGCAAGTGCAATTAGCTTCACTCCCTGCACTGGTACAAATGATTTGTATGAATCAGCTGGTCCTGCAAAAGATGCAGCCATTATCACCTGCTTCTGAGTTTTCCTTTAACCAGAAAATTCTTATTAGTAAATAGCCAGGGGATTCAATCTTAGCAAAATCAGAGTCTGAATCCCTGGCATTAAGGTGCTAACTTCTCTCCTGCTATAGGGCATAGTAGATATTAATACAACTCTTTGGTACAGGCTGCAAAATATATAAAATGTCATAATTATATCTGCAATTCAGCAATGAAACAATTTTCCTCCTTTCTTCACTGTCATCAGCATAATAGCAGTGGGATTTGTATTTTCTGGCTGTGAGCCCTTTTATGGGCTGTAGAAAAAAATACAAGCAGGTTAGTTTCACAGCTCTGAGAAGGCCTCATGACAGAAATATTGCTTTTAATGTTATTGTCTCTTTCTAGCTTGTAACCCACTTTCTTTGGGTAGAGAGGCTTCTGTGCTGATGCAGCATCACTTATGTTTTCCTGGTAGACCCCTATGTTCCCTTGCTGGCTTCAACCCACCCATCTGGACAAGGAAATAATTAACCAGGCTTTGGGATCATGCTATGTTATCTACAGATAAAGGGGAAACATGAAATGGGAAGGGGTTAGTCAGAGGGGAGTGAAATCGGAAGGAAGCATGTCTCCAAGGTTTCTCTTGGAGACATAAAAGAACATAAGAAAGATGCATTCAGAGTGAATCTTCACATCCCATTTATTTTGCTAGCCAAGACAAATATCACAGCTGATATCTAACATTTGAAAAGCAGGACCAGATAAAATGATGCATTAATAAGTCCAAGGACAGAATAATAGAAGGAAAATATATTATAGAGAATGATGCCCCTGTCAACCTGAAAGGGAGGGGGGAGGAGGAGGAAGCTGAAATGGAAGTGAAAAAAAAGTACCATAGCAACCTTAAATAGAAATACCCTCCTGTAGTTGTGCTAAACATTAATTAATGTTACTTGAGACCCCTATGGTACTATTACCTCAGAAACAGGTATCTTGAGACCATTTGTTATTCTTTTTGTTATAAACTACACTATGGGCATCATGCATTGAACACCAGGCTAAATGTTCCCTCTATAATTATTGGTAATAACATTCCATGCACATTTATATCCCCCATCATCATCTGTGGTGAGGCTAATCCAGTACTTTCTGCATGAACTGTTATAACACCCAAAGCAGCAGGACAGAATATTATCAAGCAAGGGTTTACCAATGAAAAACCTAATGTAACAGAGTTCATTTCTAGAAAATAGGTGAGAGATGGAATTTGTTAGAATCAGCCATACAGACAGATACCTGTAACACTCTCCGAGGCGACTCACTCAAGTGACCATTTCTCATCATGGTTTTGTGTCAGTCACAGGAAGCATCCTAAATACATTTCCATAAAGCTGAGAAAATATTACCTGGTCACAGGCGGGTCTTTAATGAGAGGTGAGGGGATCTGCGGTCATCCCAGCTGCACTTACTGGCAACATCTTGCTGATTACTCTATGACTCAGTTTCATAAATGCTAAATGTAGACTATAGAAAGAAAAGAAACTCTCTAGGAATGAACACAATCTTACAATCTGTAAGTGGCCCAGAGATTCCCAGAGACAAATAGTTACTCGACTGTATTTTAAAACTAAGCAAACAGACCAGTAGTTTGCAAGCAACAAATCATTTTTTAAATAGAATTGCTCAAGATGACCTACAAAAGGAATTAATAAAAGGGAAAGCCTGGACATTACTAAAAAGAACTCAATTGGAAAATAGAAAAACTGTCATATGCAGTAGACCCTTCTTGAACTCTAAGATTAAAATAAGGAGATCGTGGTTGTGCCCACATTGAAGGAAAAAAAATTGCAGCATATGAAAATTCAAATTTACAAGCCAGATCAATTAATGGGTGATTATTCACACTATAAAAGGATTTATCGCTTTACAAATGGATTCCCTGCAGGATTCCATTTTAATAACTGAGCTCTCTCAGTGTTAGGAGTCACTGCCAATTAAAAGTCAATCAGAAGCAAAGATAAAGCACCTCTGAAATTAAAATGTATGTCGATGGAAAATCTTCACAGAAAATCTTGAGCAATTCTATTTAAAAAATGATTTGTTGCTTGCAAACTACTGGTCTGTTTGCTTAGTTTTAAAATTCACATTACATACAACTTGGTGGGCACACAGAATTGATTTCACAAGCTTTTATTGGGCACCCATCCTAAACCCAGCTGGTGCTGAGAGTCACTGCCAAAGGATCTAAAGAGGAGACTGAATGGTCACTGACTTTGGGATTTCTACATGTGGCTGCCTCAGTGTGGTATAAGGGGGTGTCATCAGCATTCTGGGTGGGACAATGCTTTCTTGTGAAAGTCAGTCCTGTGCATTTTCAGTTCTCATTCACTCTGTGCAATGGGAGCTCCCTCTTCACTGTATCAACCACAAAATGCCCCATTCCATTTCTTAACTTTCCTCATACCACCATGCGCACACCATGGTTGAGAGCCTTTGTGGCACTCAGAAAGACTTTGAGTCTGTGGATATTCATGCTAGAGGACGGGTTAAATGCTATGGCATTCTGTTATTTTCTTTGGGTGAGGAGGAAGTGGAGACCGAAAGTAATGAAGTAACTGGTCTCCTAATGCCCACTCCATAAATCTTTCTATTAAACAGAAATTTTTTGAAGAAAGTGAGAGCATTTGATGACTACTCTCTGAACTAAACATTTTTCTATCTCAAAATCACTCCATAGTTTTCTTGTTCTCTGCCCTTTTTCCTTATTTTCAGAAAAGAAGTGTTCTTACTCTTTACTAGCTTCAGTTTATACCCATTCCCTGGAACATCTCTTTCAGGACTTTCCTTCTTTCAGTAGTAGAATTTATTGACTGATTTAGAGACAGAGTCTTACTTCGTTGCCTAGGCTAGAGTGCAATGGCATGATCATAGCTCACTGCAACCTCAAACTCCTGGGCCCAAGTCATCTTCCAGCCTCAGCTTCCTGAGTAACTGGAGTTACAGTCATGTGCCACCATACCCAGTTAATTCTTTTAATTTTTAGTAGAGACAGGGATCTCACTATTTTGCCCGGGCTGGTCTTGAGCTCCTGATCTCGAGTGATCATCATGTCTCGGCATCCCCAAATGCTGGAATTAAGGCATGAACCACCACACTCAACCCAATAGCAGGATTTTATTTTATTTTTCTTTTTTGAGTTGGAGTCTCACTCTGTTGCCCAGGCTAGAGTGCAGTGCACACTCACGGCTACCACAGCCTCGACCGGCTGGACTCAGGTCATCCTTCCACCTCAGCTTTCCAAGTAGCTGGAACTACAGGCATGCGCCACCATGCCCAGCTAAATTTTTGACTTATTGTAGAAATGAAGTCTTGCCAAGTTGCCCAGGCTGATCTCGAACCCGCGGGCTCAGTCAGTTCTCTCACCTTGGCCTCCCAAAGACCTGGGATTATAGGCATGAACCACTGCACCTCACCTAGGATTTTAAAATAGAAAGTAAATAAGTGAAAATCTAGTCTAATAATTCTAGTAGTATTAAATGGGAAAAATTCCCTAACAAAGTAAGGAGAGTCCTCTGCTGGGTGCTTAAAGAGAGGAAAAGGTTTGCAACTGCTGTGAGTATTTGATATGGTGTAAACAACAACATGAATAAAGAAAGTCTTTTGTAATTGTACTTGGTTCTGTTTGGGTTCAGCTGATGAGATTGCACAAAATCTTAACTGACCTAATCAGCATATTTTCATTATTTTTTCAGCAGCTTTCAGAAGTCAAAGAATGTGAGAAGAAAAAGTTCTCTTGGAAGTCATCCATAGCTGATGAATGGTTAAATGTAAAGAAAATGAGGGATTTGGGTATGGTAGCAAACACATCACTGAAATGGCTGGCCATAAGATATATGCTAGGGACACAACAGGTGATCTGGACAGCTTCAAGGAGCCAGAGGCTTTTGACATGCTAAATCTGGCACTGAGCAAATGGAAGAAAGGGAGGTGGAATTTCCAAGGGGAAGGTCAGAGTCTCAGATCTCAAATGTGCAGCAGCTTTGTGTAACTGTGTTGTCTGTGATATGGCCAGCTGGTGTGGTTGAGGTCCAGTGAAAATGAAGTTATTAAGATAAATGTTAAAGCCCCTAAAAATTGTGTGGAAAGAGAGAATGAGACAGGTGCTAAAGTCATTTTGTAAAGTAAATGGAAGTGAATTTGAAAAGAATGACTCAAATTTCCATTAAAATGCCTCTGGGACAAAAGATTACAAGAAGATATGCAACAATTCTCAACTGCCATCATATTAGTAGAATGCATTTGGGAAACCTAAAATAAGTAATTTTGTCACTGAATTTATATTGATGTCATTATTATTCAATCGATTGGTAGGTATTTTGGATACTTAGTGTGCAGAGTGTAAATAGTATGAATATCAGTCCTGTGTCAGACATTGTACTAAGCATGGTGATACCATTGGGAATAAACAGGCACCTATCTGCCTTTCTGGGGTTTACAGCCCATTGAAGGAGGAGGAAAAAGATTCAGTTTCCACAGGTATATCATCATAGGAGGAATGCCTAACAAAGACTCTAGAGTCAAAAAAGGTTTTGGGCAGAGGCAACATCTAAGCTGGGACTTGCATGATAATATGAGCTAAAGTCAAAGGTGATATGTGATAGGAACAGCGGGAGCAAAGGCTCAGAAGCAAGCAGAAAAGAGCAGCACACACAGAAGGAACTGAGGACATGGTGCTATGAAAGCAACTTTGACTGTGAGGGAGAGAGTGGTAGGTGCTAAATGGGCAAGGACCTCTTGAATTACTCTAAGGAATTATTTTCTCTTAAGAGCATAGGAAGCCATTAAGCGGTTTTTACTCTGGAGGAATGACAAGATCAGATCTGCATTTTAGAAAGCTCATTCTGGTTGCCATTTGGAGAGTGCATTAGTCGGAAGAGGGCAGGCCCGGGGATATAAAGTCCAGTTAAACCGGGTGGTTGTACCAGGCAGAGAGAGGGAAGACTGGAAGGTGATGACACTCAAGACAGAAAGGTCATTGCACAAATCTCAGACATTTGAGCAGCTGGTTTTAGTGAGGGGAGTAGGAAGATGGTCCCGTTTTGAGCATTTGGGGTTTGAGGTGCCAATGGGTATGCAGATGAATATGGTCAGTGGACAGAGGTGTAGCGTGGCCTAGGAGGTCAGGAGAGAGGGCTGGGGCTGGGGCTGGGGATATAAGAATCCTTCCATGTAACTAAACCTGGGAAAGGAGGAGTCACACCAGAGCTAATGAAAAGAGGGGTGTGGCAGGAATCCCATGAGACTCTGTGTGTAACAACCACTGCAGTAATTCAGACAAAAGAGTATGCTGTTTCTGACCCCAGAGTGAATCCTGTGCCGGAAAGCAAACATAATTGGGGTCAACTGACAAAACTGAATCATGAATAGTAGATTAAAAGGTGATACTAATGTTAAATTTACTTAATTTGATAAAGAAATAGTGGTTGTAAAGAGACAAACTTTATTCTGAGGAAATGTGTATTTAAGGTAAAAGGCTAGCTGGGCTCGGTGGCTCAGCCTGTAATCCCGCACCTTTGGGAGGCTGAGGTGAGTGGATTGCCTGAGCCTGTGGGTTTGAGACCCGCCTGGGCAGCGAGACCTCATCTCTACAATAAATAAAAAAATCAGCCGTGCATGGTAGCGCATGCCTGTAATTCCGGCTACTGGGAAGGCTGAGGCGGAAGGATCGCCGGAGCCCAGCAGGTCGAGGCTGCGGTGGCCGGGAGCAGCCACTGCACTCCAGTCTGGGCGACAGAGTGAGACTCCAACTCAAAAAAATAAAATAAATAAAAATAAATAATAAATAATAAATAAACACCAATTTGCTGAATTTTTCATCCATGGGTTCCGTCAAGTACCTCTTTAGCAATCCTCCTTTTTTCTGAGTCTGAAGAAATTCCCTCTTATAGTGGTTTCCCATTCTCAAGATTTTCTTAATTGGTCTGCTTCTGGTCAATAATGTATTTCTATGGCTTCCTATCCCAACCTAAACCCACCCACCTGGATCTTCTGCCCATAGGCACTGTATAGATAGCTTCACTTAGTCTCCAACCCTGCCTCCATTCCCAACTACTTACTCACTCAGACTCCCCAAACCACCTGTAAATCTTTAAATCAGTATTTTTAAACTTTACTTCTTAATTTGATAGCAACTTGGGTTAGCAGGGTTCTTAGTCTTCTCATGTATAAAATGGAGATAAAACATTCGTGCTCATCACAGTACTTGGTTCATGGTTAGAGTTCAGTAACTCTTAGCCAAGATTCTCCTTATTACGATTTACCTTCCATATTCTCTAGCTGTATAATCAAAGGTTGGGCACTTACTCTCTGTTTTCTCATTTGAAAAATGGGGATTATAATGCCTGCTTCTGCCGGGATCGGTGGCTCACCCTGTCATCCCGCGCCTTGGGAGGCTGAGTGGATTGCCTGATCCTGTGGGTTCGAGACCCCCCTGGGCAACTTGGCGAGACCTCATCTCTACAATAAATTTAAAAAAATTAGCCACGTGGGGTAGCGCGCGCCTGTAGTTCCAGTTACTTGGAAGGCTGAGGCGGAAGGATCGCCGGAGCCCAGCAGGTCGAGGCTGCGGTGGCCGGGAGCGACCACTGCACTCCAGTATGGGCGACAGAGTGAGACTCCAGCTCAATTAAAAAAATATATATGTATATATAATGCCTGCTTATCTCTCAGAGTTAAAAGTTTCCATTAGGAGACAATAAACAAAAGTACCATGCATATTACAGAAATTTATGAAAGTTGTGCTTTTTTGAAGTTTTTTTTTGAAGTTATGTCTTGACAAGATGGTATCACTAGGAAAATAAACAGTAACTGCATGGAATGCTAGCTGAGCTATAGAAGATGGAGGAAATTGGAAATCTGATTTATTATAAGTTTGCCACACAGCTAGCTACCTTTGATAGCTGTCATTTGAAGGATACTCATAGGTTCTCTAACTTTTATTTTAGATTAAATTCCTGAAAAAAATGCATGTCTGAACCATGAATACTTAGCTTTCTATAAAACATCTTCTCTGAATTCTTTAATAATATGAAGTTATCGCAGTTAAGGATTAATCTGAAGATGACTACATAAAGCATGTTCTGCCTCATTTATAAAGTTCCCATTGAAAACGTTGGTCCATTCTTTTGTTCAGCATTTAAGGGATCTACACAATAAATACCCCCAAAACCTTAACGTTGGGACTAAATGTAGTGCCCTTTTATGAACAACTATAATTCTGCCTATAATACGATGTGCATGATGTAACATATTCTTTCACATGCTTTTAATTTTTATTTTGATTTATTTTTAAAAATTACACATAGCCTGGAATGGGCCAACTGACAAGGATTTAGATCTGTTGGGAACAAAATGCTCATTTTCTCCTCTGATGACATGCCTTTCTCTTTGCTCTGTTCATCCCTCTTGTCCTCTGCTTGCTCATGGTTTCTACTTATGACTTGGATGGCCCAGGTGCCACCTCATGATCTGTTTCAACTCCCATCACTAACTGAACAAATTACTTCTTTCCTGCACTTCAGATTCCTGAGGGAAGAGATGTGATTGCCAATGTCAAGCACTTGCACATCTGTTTATGTAGTGTCTGCCACACCAGGCCTACCATGTCTGTGGGCAAACTTGAGCTGGGCCACCTGGGAACAGGACCATTCACAGACCAGTCAGGACAGGGCAGAGTTGCTGGCCTACAACATATGGTCCAGACATTTTCCCTTACTAAGGAATGCTCTTTTATCTGTATTTGTACTTTTGTTTTATTTGTTTGTTTATGGTACATAGGAAATGTGTAATGTCTACCTCTAAGCCTCTTAGAATATAATTTTTTAAATGAATGAATATAACTTAGAAATCTTTTTGAGTAAGCACCCAAATCAACCTTAGAAACAAGTTACTTCTTCTAAAAGATAAAAATAAAATCTAGTTAACTGTGGGGATTTTTTCTATCAGCTTTTTCATGTCGAAGAGTTGGTTTTTTTTTATTAAGGATCCTAATAAATTAAGATTCTATTATAACAATAGGTCATTCCAGCACAGTACATAAATGGTGGGCTATCCACATTTGTCAGTGTTCATAGTCAGAGATACATAAGACATTGATTATGCGTACCCTTCTAGGATCTACATATCTAAATCAGTTTCCAAAGAGGGATCTTACTCGTCCTGAGACTGATATGGTCTCGGTGAAGTGTGCTGGAGTCAGCTCATACAAGCTAAAAGTCAACTGTTAAATTCCAGGAACTTTATGAGATGCTTGTTAAACACAGCATATAAAGTAAATAGAAGGACTGTACCTCAACGTAATGAAAACCACATATGACAAATCCACAGACAACATCATACTGAATGAGGAAAAGTTGAAAGCTTTTTCTCTGTGATCTGGAGCTAGACAACTATCCCCATGTCACCACTTCTATTCAACATAGTACTGGAAGTCCTAGCCAGAGTAGTTAGACAAAAAATAAAAATAAAATAAAGGGTATCCAAATTGAAAAGAAGGAAGTCGAATTGTCTCTCTTTGTAGGCAACATATTCTTATAATATAGAAAACCCTAAAGACTCCCCCAAAAAGCTATTAGAACTAATAAACAAATTCAGTAAAGTTCCAGAATACAAAATACCAGTGGTGTTTCAATATGCTAACAGCAAACTATCTGAAAAATAAATCAAGAAAACAATTTCATTTATAATAACTACAAAAAATAAAATGAAATACTAGGGAATAAAGTAGCCAAGGAGGTGAAAGCTCTCCACAATGAAAGCTATAAAACATTGATGAAAGAAATTAAAGAAGACACAAATAAGTGGAAAGATATCCATGTTCATGGATTAGAAAAATT
Source organism: Cephalopachus bancanus (assembly GCA_027257055.1). Lineage (NCBI taxonomy): Eukaryota > Metazoa > Chordata > Mammalia > Primates > Tarsiidae > Cephalopachus > Cephalopachus bancanus. The sequence continues at coordinate 19,799 of JAPVLO010002113.1, forward strand.
AATGTTATTAAAATGTCTGTACTACCCAAAGTGATCTGCATATTCAATGAGATACCTATCAAAATATCAATGATGTTCTTCACAGAAATAGAAAAAATAATCCTAAAATTTGTATAGAACCACAAGAGACCTGAATAGACACTTCGATAAAGAAGACATACAAATGACCATTAGGTATATAAAAAAATGTTCAGCATCACTCATACTCAAGGACATACAAATCATGATGAGATATTACCTCATAATATCATCTCACCCCAGTTAGAATGTCTATTATCAAAAAGACAAAATATAACAAATGCTATTTGAGGATATAGCAAAAGGAGAACTCTTATACACTGTTGGTGGGAATGTAAATTAGTATAGCCATTATGGTCAACCTTATGGAAGTTCCTCAGGAAATTAAAAACAGAACTATTGCATGACCCAGCAATTTCACTACTGGTGTCTATCCAAGGGAAATGATATCAGTATGTCAAAGAGATATCTGCACTCCCATGTTTATCACAGCACTATTCTGTCAATCAATGGATGAATAGATTGTTTAAATTCTAGTTAACATAATATAATACTATCCAGTCATAATGAAAGAATAAAATATTATTTACAACAACATGGATGAACCTGAAGGACTCTCTATATATTAAGTGAAATAAGCCAGGCACAGAGGGACAAATGTTGTAAGATCTCACTTATATGTTGAGTATAAAAAAGTTGATTTAGGCCGGGCTTGGTGGCTTGGCCTGTAATCCCAGCACTTTGGGAGGCCGAGGCAAGTGGATTGCCTGAGCCCCCAGGTTCAAGACCTGGGCAACTTGGCAAGACCTCCTTTCTAAATAAATTTTAAAAATTGGCTGGGCGTGGTAGCACATGCCTGTAGTTCCAGCTACTTGGAAGGCTGAGATGGAAGGATCAGTGAAATCCAGCAGGTCAATGCTGGGGTTACAGAGTGAGACTTCAACTAAAAAAAAATGTTGATTTCATAGAAGTTGAGAGTAAAATAGCGGTTACCAGAGTCTGGGTAAGGTAGAAGAGGGAGGGAGCGATTGGTCAGTGGGGACTACGTTACAGTTAGATAGAAGAAGTAAGTTCTAGTGTTCTTTTGCATAATAGGGTAAATATTATTTAAAAAATAATGCATGGTATATTTTCAAATAGCTAGAAGAGAGAATTCTGAATATTCTTATCACAAAGAACTGACAGCTGTTTGAGAATGGATATGCTAATTATCCTAATTGATCATTGCACAAAATATACATATATCAAAACATCACATTGTGTCCCATAAATATGTACAATTATTGTGTGCTAATTAAAAATAAAATAAAACAAAAATTATACAACTTATATTAGCAACAAAAGTAATAAATATTCAGAATGCATCACTTCTATATTAGTTTTCTATGTTTTATCTCAGTTTTTGAGGTTACTTAATTTGCTGTATTGATATCATTTAATGCTGTACAATGGTGTGCTGCTGTGCATTTTTTTCAAACTCCACATGCAGTGCATTACACTTGCAGCGGCATTACACTTGCAGCTTGAAATTGTAGCTGATAGGAGTGTTTACACTATGGGAATAGGCAGATACTACAAATCAGAGTGTTTTCCTCCCCCATCAGAGAGTCAGTTGTTAACATTTACCAACACATCCCTGGGCATTTGTTATACAAGTTGAAAATAGGCCTTTTAAATTTGAAACAATTTTAGGATTGGATAAAGGATAGTGTTTAAAAAAGAAAAGTTTGGAAACCATCACACTAACACTGAGTTACCTATCTATCAATCTGTCAGATTTGCTCATCTATAGCACATGCATTCACGTATTACTTCCTCCACTTAATAATCTTACTGCTATCCTTCCTGTGAAATATTCTCACAGTGCATTTTTGTGGGGTGGAGAGAGGATATCTCTGAAGCTTATATGTATAAATCCACATATATGCATCTGGATAAAATGCCCAACTGAGAACAATGATCCATTGACATAATTATGGAATTTAAGCTTTTTGAAATAATTATGACTTCCGTTTAAATTCAGATATTTTACTGTCTCATCCATGACACATATTCTTGAATACAAATGAAGAGGTACACTAACTTTTACTCCACATTTTTGATTCATGATGACCTCATTAATTGCCAAACAAATTAATCCTAATTATAACCTTTTGAAACATGACTGCATTAATAGGATGTGGAAGAGAATTACTGATTAAATCTCTCATTTTGTCACAAGACATTGTTAAGTGGTTGAATGTTTCAAATTCTCATATAAAACAACTGGAAAGAGTAACAAATATAAAAAAAATAACAAATATAAATAAAGTATGAGCCAATCACTCTTGGAAAGTCTAGGTTTGGGATGAGGGAAGAGGGAGCTTTGTGAATCTGGTAAACTGGCAAGATGGGCTAGTCATAGGTGAATTTGTATGATGAGCTAAGGAGTTTCCTGGGCAGATACCATCCTAATGGAAAAGAAAATCAAGCACAAGCTTGTTAAGGAACAGAGCCAGGGAGAGGTGATTATTAATATATCAGAGCATCTGTCACTTGGATTAACTCCTAGCCTAGTCCCTCACCCTATGTGTGAGTCCTGGGGAGAGTTAAGGTGCTATAAGTAAAAATAGATATAGCTGCTCAGAAGATGTATTCCATAATTTTAGAGCACATGCACTATTACTTCAGGAAGTCTGTGGTGTATTAGAAGGCTAACGAGAAAAAAAAGTACATCCCCCATTTCATGACAGGATTCTGAACAGCTGTGGCATCTCATGGGCACTTGGGCATTGGTGGCACAGGAACTGGAAGGGTGGTAGTCTGCCAACGCAGCAGCTGGGCCCATCAGAGGCTATAGTGTCCCTGGTAAGGCAGTTGGGCAGATGCATCCATATCTAGTGGGACAGTCAGAAGTAGACATCAGCCATGGTTCTGCACTCAATCACAGGGAATAGGGACCTGTATCCGAAGAGCAAAAACAAAAATGATGCGTGATAACTAATGTGACTTGTTTCTGAATTCATTGAATGTACTACCTAAGGTTTCTGAGAAACTTGGGAGAGGGGAAGAGACCTTGCAGAGACTTAGAGTTTTACATTAGTAGGTGATGGCAAGAGGTTATGAAATAGGATTGTATTTTTGCCTGTCTCTTTGGAGATTCCTGGTACAAATACTGAAACAAAGCCAAAAGCACATTCTTACCCCGACCACCAAACTGCTAGTTGTTTGGTGCCTTAGAAGTACAGATTGATGTTCATGAGTTGTGCTGGCCTCCAGGTTACTTCCTCAAAGAAGAAGAAGTCATTTGCAAATTCAGTGAAATCTCTGGAGGCATGTGAAAATCCTCACGCTCCAGTTGTGGTGCCATGAGAGTTCCCACTTTCTAGTGAGTTGTACCAACGAGAAGATCCCTTTCATTGGAGAATTTGGGTAACACCCAGGATACTTGAAACATGAGCCACCCTGGCTGTTTGAATGATAAACTCTATTGGGAGAGATAAGTGGTAATAAAGAGATGTAGGGATGGTCTGTCTTCCCTGTGAATTAATGAGACTGCTGAAAGGACAGAGACAATGGAAATTCTAGGCTAGCTCCCAAAGGACAATTAGGATGGAGAAATGAACCACTCCTACCAACACCTGTCAGGGCAGCACAAACTGTCCTTGTGCACATTTCAAAAAAGACACCCCCTGTGCATGACCAGATTGCAAGGAAGCACACCTTTCTCAGGCTGACAGCCTTAGTAGGGGCACAGATTGGCAAGCAGGGCACAGATCTCCAATTCCTCAGTGCATTTGTGCATTGCACAAATCCCACTACTCTATGTGGTAGCCCACCCCAACGTAGCATGCTACAAAAGTAGGAGTTCATTGAATACACTTCATATTAGGAAACAGAGGTAAGCCAGGAAGGATGTGTTCTTGGAGGTATGAGCCAGAGGCTTGGCTTGAACTGCAACATAAAGAAAGCAAGTCTGGAGCAGTAGCTGGGGGAATTGGCCCTTCCATCTGGCCAGGCAGTATGTGCATAGCATTGCTTTGCAGTCCTAAACAGCTGCCAGTCGTAAAGGACACAAAAGGCCCAGAAAAGAACTTTTTAGAACCAGAAAGTGTTATATTCATGCTTGAAAAAAAAAATTGTTGCAGGGCTGGAAGAGATCCTGGAATTGCTGGAGGTCCTCTTCTCACAGGAGAGGCTGGAAAATCCATTGGTGTCTGGGCTGTCATATGCTGCCCCAGAGATATTTGCAAGGGGCAGCCTCATACATCACTGGGCTCCACATGTCTACAAGCAGGTGATCCCAGAAAGAAATGGAGACTTTGACAGAGTTGACATAGATACATAAGGGATAGCACATTGAGAGAAAGTGTTGTCCACAACCAGAAATCAGCCCTATCTGAGCACATAAGGAAATTGGAAAGAATGAGCTCGTCAAATTTATGTTTGCATGACTCCAAAACCTAAATAGTTAGGCGAACAGAGAGCTGGACACCAAGCACCCTACTTGTTAGAGGAAAGGAATGGATCTAAAAGCAGGATGGTGATCCCTGTCATCGTTGTCTCCTGTCTAGAACCCTACACACTCTTGTGTGCATCCTAAGGGCTGGATGGGTGGTGAGGGTGACATCGTTAATAGGACTTGCAGGAACTGTCACCAAACTGTCAAACACTGCAGAAATCCCCTGTAGTTTGGGTGGCTCAGTGGATTGTGGAGGTGCAGGTCCTTGGTAACCTTTGAAGGTGCCAGTGCTGCTCTAAGGCAGTGAAATGAGTCATATCCAGCAGCGGTGGCCCCAGACTTGGAGACTCAGTGTTATCAGCCACATGGGGTAGTGCCTGTAGAAACAGCCTGGCCAGATGGAGCAGACTGATCATAGAGCTTCATGGCGAGTGATGGATTTATTTGTGAGTTGCCCTTGGGACCTCTAGGGATGTCTGGGGTGGTGAGGTAAGGACTTTGTAGAGGACTAGAAGCCAGCATTTACAAGCCATGGCAAAAGCCAGCAAAACATGAGTGATGGTATAGTTTCACTTCTGAGGAAACACGTTTTATCTGACAATTGGAACAACTGGTAAAAACTAAAATTATATCCATAATCAGATATGGTTTGCAGTGTCCTAAAAGAAGCATTTACATTTTTTAACTAAAACTCTAAAATCTAAAAATACACAGGCCACTTAATAAAGGCGCATCATTCCTTGCCCATATGCTCAGGCCTCACTGGCCTTATTTGTTCCCTGTACACGCACAGCTTGCTCTTACCTAGGGGTCTTAGCACTTGCTGTTCACCGTCTCTGGAATGATCTCCTTCAATGCTTTATAAAGTTGGTTTCTTGTCATTCCCTTCTCAACTTAATACCTCTTCTTTAGAGAGGATTTCTCTGACTATAGTTACTCTCTTACGTCATGTGGTTCTATGTTTTTTTATTTTTATTAATTTTTTATTTTTTAGAAAGCAGGATTTATAGCGAGGACAGAAAAGCTCCCGCAGTGGAAGGGGACCTGAGAGGATTGCCCTCTATGTTTTAAATGATACTTATCACTAGCTCAAACTATCTTGTTGGAATTGTTTTTGGCTACTTAGTTATTGCCTATCTATGCCCAACAAAAAATAAATGTAAGTACCCCCCCAAAAGAGGACATTTGTCTCTCTTGTTCCCAACTGTATTCCTTAGTACAATGATCCTCAACCTTTTGGGGACCGGTTTCATGGAAGACAATTCTTTTACGGACAGGGGGCAGTGATCATCAGGCATTAGATTCTCATAAGGAGTGGGCAACCTAGATCCCTCGCATGCACAGTTCACAACAGGGTTTGCTCTCCTATGAGAACCTAATGCCACTGATGGTCTGACAGGAGACAAAGCTCTACTCACCCACTGCTCACCTCCTGCTGTGCAGCCCAGTTTTCCTGGCAATCCACGGACCAGTGCCACGGACCAATACTGGTCCACAGACTAGGGGTTGGGGACCCCTATCCTAATATATTTTCTTTCCAATTTCCCTACACTCACAGATAGGGCTGATCTCTGGTAATTGACATTGATTTCTTCAATGTGCTATCACCTGTATACCTGTGTCAACTCTGTCAAAGTCTTCATCTCTTTTTAGGGTCAGCTACCAGGATCACTGTTGTAGACAAGCAGAGTCTAGTGATGGCACATAGAAAGAGCTCCTTAGGAACTTGGTGTATCAATTAATTTTAAGCATTCATTATCTATTTCTCTGCACTTTAGGTCAACATTAAAAAAAATGGAGCCCCCACACTTTTTATCTTATTCATTTTCCAGGTAAATAAGAACCAGGAGAAGCTGGGCTTGGTGGCTCAGCCTGTAATCTCTTTGGGAGGCCGAGGTGAGTGAATTGCCTGAGTCGGCGGGTTCGAGACCTGCCTGGCCAACTTGGCGAGACCTCATCTCTACAATAAATCAAAAAAAAATTAGCCGGGCATGGTAGCGTGTGCCTGTAGTTCCAGCTACTTGGAAGGCTGAGGCGGAAGGATCTCTGGACCCCAGCAGGTCAAGGCTGCGGTGACCCAGAGCGTGCCACTGCACTCCAGTCTGGGCGACAGAGTGAGACTCCAGCTCAAAAAATAAAAATAAAAATAAGAACCATGAGAACTGCCTCAAACTTAGTATGTAATAGTGATTTGTTTATATGTGTTGACAGATCATTTCCAAATTTATGTCTCTAACATCTTTGCACACAACACATTTTACATATCAGTGTTTTAACATTCATTTTGCTGGAACATCAGATGTCTCTACCATTCTAAATTTGCCTTTTCTTACCCAGCACTGTTAAAACAATACATCATTAATGAGAATTTGTGATCTATCAGCAATATAGATGGTAACTTTTCACTATGTTACCAACACTACAATCCTCTATATACATTATGAAAACTCTGATCCTCAAAATCGTGCTTGCTTAAAAAAATGTGAGTAACAAGAGACTCTGTTTCAGAGAGAATTCAAGTGCCTGTCATGTGTTTTAGTAACTTTGCATACCCACTGGGATTATGGCTAATGTTTTCCAAATCCTTTTAGGTGACTGGTTTGACACCAGATGAGCTTCTGGTGTCAAAGACACTGCTGAATCATCTTCATTGAAAAGTTTTAAGAATAGCACAGGTACTGCCTATACTAGACAAAGTGTCACTGCACTTAAAAGCCGGGACGTAAACCAACTCACCCCTTGAGATTTGTTCTAGCTAGGTGATTTTTCTATCTTTGAATAATAATTAGTTCTCCAAAACTGTAAAATCTTGCTTTTAACAAACAAAACTATCTCAAAGGAGAGAAAAAAAATTGTCAATCAATACTGGGGGGGAGGAGTTCCATATACGTTTCCGTTAGGAATACAGCAGAGTGAATATTTCATTTTGAAGGGACATTTAAGATCACAAATGACCGGTGACTTTTGGAGATATTTCCTGATGTGTTTGGCACTTTCAGAATTTCTGCTGTTTTTTCCTTTTTATGTAAATCTTCCCATAGTAACCAGCATGGGGTATTTCTGAAGTTCATTTACTGCCATTTTTCTGTATTGTCCAACAGATTGTTTCTAGTACATTCTGATGTGTGGCAGCTGTGTTTTAACAATTCCAAGTGTAACATATGAAAGTAATCAAAGACATTAACACACCAGTGTCCGTAGCTCTGCAGGTATTTCCTGCATGTGGTACTGCTAGGCCATGAGATGTTGTAAGTTGATTATTTTGTTTTGTTTTTTGGTTTTGGGATTTGTTTGCTTGTTTGTTTTTTAGTATGCTGAAATGTTCTCTAAATATTTGTGAACTCATCACATGCTTGTATTTGTGGGTTTATGTTTCTATGAACAGAGATATGTGCAAAGGGCAGCATACTACATTGAAGTGCCATTTTTACAGAGCATTGAATATTTCACACAGTAATCTGTGCAAAGTGATCTCAGATTCCTGAAGGAGGAAATAGTTAAAGTTCAGTGTTTTCTCTGATATAGTGTACCCTGGGTAGAGTAGTAATGGCTAACTGCATAACATCCTAATGTAAGTAGCTATTGGGAAATGTTTCACATATAGTATTTTATTATAGTAAGATTGCACTGTACTTAAAGTAAATATCCCTGGATCCCCTCCAAAGCTGAAAGAAGGCAGTCAGCTTACAGAATATGCCCATTCAGCAATTGTGTCTTATAATAAATTAGGATTTTGAAAAAAGGGTTGCTCTGTTTATTACAAAAGGTGAGAGAGGTAAAGAGTAACCTGAAGAAAGTATACTTTCAAAAAACTTTCAAAGTTTGTTGATAAAGCAGTATGTTGTTCAATCTTGAAAAAAGGTATAGCCATATGTGCATTTTATTACCTCACTGATTGCAAAATCATGTATATCATATAAGCAAAGTATTCAAGGTACAGCTTAAAAATTAAGGTCCTAGGTGGGGAGCAGAAACACACACCTATAATCCCAACATTTTGGGAAGCCAAGTGGAAGGACTGCTTAAGCCCAGGAGTTCAAGACCAGCCTAGGCAGTGTAACAAGACCTTGTTTCTACCCACCCCCCAAAAAGTCACAAAAATTAGTCACTCATAGTGGCACATACCTGTAATACCAGCTATTCCAGAGGTGAAAGGATCATCTAGGCCTAGGAGGTTGAGGCTGTGGTGAGTCATGACCATGCCACTGTACTCCAGCCTGGACAGCAGAGTGAGACCCTGACTTTATTTATTTATTTATTTTTATTTTAATTTTTTGAGTTGGAGTCTCACTCTGTTGCCCAGACTGGAGTGCTGTGGCCCCTCCTGGCCACCACAGCCTCGGCCTGCTGGGCTCCAATGATCCTTCCGCCTCAGCCTTCCAAGTAGCTGGAACTACAGGCTCGCGCTACCATACCCAGCTAATTTTTTTTCTTTGATTTGTTGTAGAAATGAGGTCTCACCAAGTTGCCTAGGCAGGTCTTGAACCTGCGGGCTCAGGCAATCCACTCACCTCAGCCTCCCAAGGCGCAGGATTACAGGCTGAGCCACTGAGCCCGGCTCGAGACCCTGACTTAAAAAAAAATTAAGACTTATTACAGATGCTGTCATAAGTCATATTTTAAGATTTCAGTCCAGCTTATCATACATCCAATTTCACCACACTTTTGTGATGTTTATAAAAAATATAAATTCTTTCATTGTTTTACTATGCATTCTGGAATTTTTATGGACATAAATATTATGGATGGAGATACAGATACAGATACAGATATAGATATAGATAAATAGAGTGAACACCTAACATTCCAGTTTAGTATGTAACTTCACTTTCCTTGCTGGAAGAGGTACTCTCTCAAAACATGCTTTAAACAAGGGGTTCTAGGACCTGGTGGTAAGTAGCCAAAAGTCCACATTTATTTGGCATTCCATTTCTCCCTAGTGACCACTACTGACAGAGCCTCAGCATATCTGGCCCATATAGAACTTTCACTCAATTAAAATAGTGGCACCAAAAACATTTAATTATTCCCCAAATGCTATTATAAGTTTTATTTGAGCTGGGGCCCATCTTTGGAGAATAACTCTAAAATTTGGAAGTAACATTTTCCATGTTGTTTTGTCCATTGCCTTCCTGTGGCTTCTCACGAGATGTCACTGGGCACTGGGCCACATCTAATCTTAACTGATTGCTGAAATAATCACTTTGGAACATGCAATACCAGAATAGTATATTTTTATAATAAAAAATTTGTTCAGTCTTTCGACTCTATCTCTCTGAATTCTGGCTTTTTTCTGGATCTCCTTGTTTCATTTCTTTGCCTGAATTATTACAGAGAAATTGTAAAAAATAGTGTCTTCTCTTTCTAGTACCCTGAAGAACTTATACATTATCCATCTTCAACAGAGTCTGCATTTATTGAGCACTTATCACAGGCAAATGGCAATGCCAAAGACTTCTTTTAAATCCAGAATTAATGCATGTTCTTTTAGCTATTCATAAATGTGGTGTCATAGAGAGATGGGGGACAAAAGAGAGAGAGAGAGAATAAGAAAGCAAGAAAGGGAATAAGAGGAAGAGAGAGAGACTGAGAGACAGAGAGGGAGAGAAAGAGAATGAGACAGAGAGGGAGAGAAAGAGAAAGAGAGAGAGAGAGAAGAAGAGAGAGAAAGAGACAGAGAGAGAGAGAAGAAGAGAGAGAGAAAGAGACAAGAGAGAGAGAGAGAGAGAGAGAGAGAGAGAGAGTGCTTTGAAAAGGAAGAGTTAATGATTAGTATGATATGGAATCCTTGTGGTCTAGCTCCCTTGTTTTTGAGCCTTAGCTTTCCTTGCCTGTTTTTCTCAAGCAAAAAAAATTAGAAGCAGTTCCTTAAAAGTTGCCATTTGGATCAGCTACCTTAATTCATATCACAAATTCAGTTGGGGGTACTTAGAATGTGCAAGGCATTGTCCTACGGGGGATAGATACAGAAAATGAAGAAAGCAAGTGCCTTTTCCCCCAGGAACTCACCGTCCAGTGGGGGGCTGGGTACTTAAAGAAGGAGACTTTTAGCCAGCAGAACAGTTGAACAAGGTCCTGAGGTGCGACCTTGCACAGCATGCTTAGAAACCAAGTTGATTGATTCAGCAGAAGACTAAGCTGCATGGAGAAATAATGGGAGGGGAGAGAGGTGACGGGCTAGCAATAGAACCGAGGCTGAAAAAGAAGCCTTGATCCAGACCACAGAATGTTGAATGCCAGGCTAAGATTTGTGCATTGCTTCCTAAGTGATAAAAGGCCACTTGAGGCATTGGAAGGACAGTGAGTGACATAATGGGATCCAACATACCTCTTTCCTTTTTATGGCTGCGGTCTTCAATTTTAAAACTCAGAAATTATTCGAGAAATATTTAACAGCATCAACATCACCCAAATTTTGTGAGAACCCTGTGGTTTTAAAACAAACAAAATAAGTACACCAAAGACAGAAATTCCATTGAAAAATCTGCATTTTCCACTTCAAGAAGTAGTGTCTAGAGTCACAGGTAGTCCTAGCACAACCAGGGAGCAGAAAAAGGTTTGCCTCTGGTGTGTCTCCATCACCCCTAACCTCCTCTCGCCACAGCATCTCCATGTAGTCCATCTTCTGCCCCAGCCCCAACAGGAAGAGGGAAATTGGCGCTCCACTCTCATCTAGCCATTACTTGGTTTAATAATGCTTTAACAGAGGTAAGGTACAGGTTATGACAATTCCATTTGGATATGATTCATGAGGAGTAGGTTTTAATTTCCTTGCCTTTTCCTTCTCCACCAACAAAAATCTACCTGATTGTTTACGATGAAATTGCTGGGGACCAAAGTTCCTTTAGTGTCATTGTTGGAGTTAAAAATCACAAATAGTTCAAGGAGAGAAAAATGCTGAACTAAATTTATATAAGATGTAAATGTCTAATAGTGTAGAATAGTGTATCAGTCAGATTCCCAGCAGGAAATAGATGGCATGCTCAGATTAGGATAATTCCAGAAGAATTTAATAAGAAAGACTATTTATAGAGTTGAGGGGAAGCCACAGGGTTAGTGTGGGTTCCTGGGGTAATAAAAGCACAGTTGTTGCCAGTCCTAGGCCGAAGAGAGGAGAGGAGGGAGCAGTAACTGGAACCTAAAATGACAAAGTCACTCAGAGAGTGTTACCATAAGAGGAACTGGGACCTTTGGTCAGGCAACACCACTGACCCAATGAGATCCCCCAGAAAGAGAGCCAGCAGAATGAATATCCTGGTCTCGCTGTTACTCCTCCTTTTAGTTTCTCCAAGTCTCCCCATTGACTGAACTCAACCAGTGATGGAGGGCAAAGGACCCCATTGATGAAGTGCATATAGGTCAACTTCTCTGTGCAGAGCCAGGTAGAAATGAGAGCAGAATAGATCTAGATGGGCAAATGACATACTCAGCACCAAGAGAAGGGGAGAGAGAAAGTGAAAGCAACAAATTTGGGGTGGATATGGGAGATTTTGAAGAAGAGAAGACTGAAACTTACCATTTTACTTGTGCTCCAGAGAGTTGACCTTGTTCTTTGACACACACACACACACACACACACACACACACACACACACACAGTCATGCATACACTTTGTTCAAAACTCAAGCAACATAATGGTAGGACATCTTTTAGCCTTCTAAAGTTGGAGAGATATTTCAGGCATTCTACACTCTCATTTTACAAGATGGCCACCCTCCTTCCTATGAAGAATACTAGCTCTTGAAATACAGATGCTAATGAGACCTAAAAGCATGGACATAGCTTACTGTGAAATGCTGGACAGACTTGTTTTATTATCCAGTTCTAAGTATACCTGACGAATGGCAGACAGAGCAAAACATTTCTTCCATCTTCCCATAGGACTGCCTTTCATGCCAAGCGAAGTCAGTCTCCGATGAAAATCCATGAGTTTTTTTAGTTTCCCCATCACTTCATTCTCTTTTCTTTCTTTCTCTTTTCTTTCTGTTTTCTCACTTCTTTACTCTCTTCTCCCAACCTGGGCCCCACATCTCCAGATCAAAGTTTTGGAGGTCCTCATTCCTGGTTCTATCATGGAAAGTATTTTGAAATTTTCTTTCTGTTCATCTTCATTTTCCCCAGGAGTAGGAGAATATTCTTATGCTTGAAGTATCTGCAGGAGGAAACTCTTGCTAACAATGAACATAACTTTGGGGCATTATTATCATAAAAAAATTCTCTTCCTACCTGCCCACATCTCAGCCGCTAGCCATACTCCAATTCTTACCACTTCTACGAAAGGAATAAAGGAGGCAAAAGGAAAATTGTTTTGTGGCATTCACTTTGGGAAATTCATTTTTTTTTGAGTTGGAGTCTCACTCTTTTGCCGAGATTGGAGTGCAGTGGCCGCTCCCTGCCACCACAGCCTCAACTTGCTGGGCTCCGGTGATCCTTCCGCCTCAGCCTTCCAAGTAGCCAGAATTACAGGCATGCGCTACCACGCCCAGCTGATTTTTTGATTTATTGTAGAGATGAGGTCTCGCTGCCCAGGTGGGTCTCGAACCTGCGGGCTCAGGCAATCCACTCACTTCAGCCTCCCAAAGGCGGGGGATTACAGGCTGAGCCACCGAGCCCGGCTGGAAATTCATTTTTTTATGGTTTTAATCAGACAATGGGTTCCTTGACTGGTTGGACTGGTTTCACAAAGTATTTCAGGTTTCTGATAAAACATAAAACTAAATCATATTTTTATCCTTATCTATAGATGCATAAAACTATGGCAAAATGTGGTTGTTGGAAACAACAATTTTTAACTTTCACAGTTTATGGGCTGTCTGCTGTTTCTCACTTGCAACTTCTTTTGTAGTCATCAGAGGCTCCATTGGATTGGCTGTCCAAGATGGTGCTCTCCTATGGCTGGACTTTGATGCTGGCTGTTGGTTGGGAGATGACACCTGCTTGTGGTCTCTCTCTGAAGCTTTTGTTTCTTATTGCATGGCAGATATGTTCTGAGAGGAAGTGTCTCAGGGTAAGTTTTCCAAAAGACCCAGGTAGGAGCTGCCAACATCTTATAACATAGTCTCAAAAGTGTTGTCATGGTACTTCCACCCTCCACCTCAAACCTGTCCCTAACATTGGCCGGATTCAAGGGGAAAGAAATTAAACTCTCTCATACCCTTGATAAAGAAGCAGCAGGCACTTGCAAAGAAGGGAAGAATGAATAACTTGGAAACCAACACAAATTTTTCCCTCTTCTTTTGTTTTTTCCTGCCTTTGCATTTTCCTACTGGAATCATTATCAAGGCCAAAACCAAGCGAAAGCAGCAACTGGGCTCTGAGGTGTCCATGCATCAGTGCCTAGCTTTCCGACTATGGGACATTTCTGCTTTTTCTAATCCAACTCCAGATGAGCAGAGAAAGAAAAACTAATCTACAGTTATTTCATCTCCGTTTTAGCATTTCCTACCTCCTGACAGATTAGGGGAGGAGAACTGTGCTGACAAATTTACCTCAAGAATTCAGGAGTAAATGAGTTAGGACAGACAAAAATGACCCCTCCTCAACTAAAAGAGATGAGGGATAAGTAGATCTCTCTTCTATCAATTGAAAATTTGTTCCCTTTCTTCTCCAAAGGATGGACATACAGATCAATTTTACTAGTCCCAACTTTGCCATTTATGACCCCTGTGATCTTGAGCTAAGTCACTTTTCAATTTTTTTTATCTGTAACATGAGGAGACTAGGTATTTCATAGATGTCAGGAGATCAAGATACACAAGGTATATTTTTAAAGAGACTTACCAAAATCAGGGGTCAGCAAACTTTTTCAGTAAAGGGCCAGGTTGTAATCTTTTCACCTTTGTGGACCATACGGTCTCTGTCATAACCACTCAACTCCACTATTGTTGCAAGACCAAAAGCAAGCAGCCATAGACACACACACATACACACACGGGCATGGTTGGATTTAGCCTTTGAGTCATCTGCCAACTCCTGGTCTAAGTTATGATTTTGCCTGGAAAAGAATGGGGAGTAAGTCAGGATGAGTAAAATCTTAATAAACATCTTTTATTTATATTTAAATGTTCAAACTTCAGACAAGGTGAATTGCAAACGTGTAGAAGTGGGAAAATGACATCTGATATTAACAGTTAACATCAGACTTCCTTCTAAGAGAGAATATTGTTAAGAGAAAATACCTGAGAAGCACTTGGGGATAGAAAGTGAGAATGTGAGAACCTGGGCATAGGAGAGCCGTTGTTTGAGAAAGGAGGAGTGATATTTCATTTATTCTGGATAGAAATTGAAAAGATAGTGGGAGTCTATATGATTCTCAATGTGATCCTATCCCATGAACCTCTAAATCCTCCACAGGGCTACTTAACTCATAAAAGGTTTAGAGTGAGTGTATTTTCTTTCTTTCTTTCTTTCTTTCTTTCTTTCTTTCTTTCTTTCTTTCTTTCTTTCCTTCCTTCCTTCCTTCCTTCCTTCCTTCCTTCCTTCCTTCCTTCCTTCCTTCCTTCCTTTCTTACAAGTGAAGACTCTGGGGCCTGATACTGCTCGCTCTTGGCGCCTACCATAAGTCTTACACCAGAATCTTGAAGTGTAGGGGAAAAGAAAATCATAAAAATATAAGTTCAAGAAACACCTAGAAATTACAAGGAGGCCTCTGGCTGTCACAGTCCAAGGCAATGGAGTGTAGAAGTGTTTAACCAGATGTCCAGAGAGCAGGGGCCCCAGCTGGAGCCTCTGTCAAAAACACAGAGCATTCGTGATGTAAATAACAATGATCATAACAGGCTTATAAAATACGCCAAAAACTTTGCATCAAAATGTTAATTACAGTGTTTTAAAAGTCACTAACTACCCCATTCTATTGAGTGTGAAGATTTTAAAAAAATAAATGTAAGTTACTGGAAATTTGACAAGGTTTTCATTAAAAAGTTTTCCAAATATTACCTTTCAGGAATGAACTCTTTTCTTAAGTGCTTGGTTCTTTTTGTGAAACGGTTTCTCATACATCATATTCTGTGAAATCACATTTCCCAAAAATCCACTGTCATTTTTTATTTAAAAAATAGGAGTTAGAGCCGGGCTCGGTGGCTCAGCCTGCAATCCCGCGCCTTTGGAAGGCTGAGGTGAGTGGATTGCCTGAGCCCGCGGGTTCGAGACCCACCTGGGCAGCGAGACCTCATCTCTACAATAAATCAAAAAATCAGCCAGGCATGGTAGCGTGTGCCTGTAATTCCGGCTACTTGGAAGGCTGAGGCGGAAGGATCGCTGGAGCCCAGCAGGTCGAGGCTGCAGTGGCCGGGAGCAGCCACTGCACTCCAGTCTGGGCAACAGAGTGAGATTCCAACTCAAAAAAAAAAAAAATAGGAGTTAGCAATTAACACCAGGCACATGAAGAAAGAATGCTCATAGTAACAAAAGTCACCAGATAACCGTTGCTTCCAAAGGATATTGACATGTAAATGCATGTTCACTTGTCTGACAATGCATTTTGCTGAAATGTCACTGGCACCTATGTGCTTATGCATACTGGCATATATGTGTCACATCATATTTCTTTCTTGGCTGTAGGATTGGAATGAACCACAGCTAATGATGGCTGATGAAAACATTTCAGAACATCTTCATTTCATAGGAAAGGCACTGTGATAGAGAGACTTCTTACTATGAAATGGGTGATGTGAATTTGAGTCTGAATTCTGCTGCTTCTTACTAAGTACGCAAGGTTCCAACAAAATTTCTAAGAGTCTCAATTTCACCATCTGCACCATGGCAATAATGCCTATCCTTCGTACATTACCTGGTTGTTGTAACAATTAAATGAAAAAAGGTAGACAGAAAAAACTTGATGGATTGTTGAAGATACAGAAGTTATTTTAGTTGATGTTTGGGATGATAGTGTAATTAATTGTTCAGTATTTTAAATATATTTGTAGATTTCACTTAACTGAATTCAAGCATGAATTGACTATGTGTGTATTATCAGTATCTCAAGAATATATGCTAAACATATATTCTTTGCCTAAAGTTTCTTCTCTCAATATAACTCTCTGTCTGCAAACTGGCAATGAACTGAATGAAAGGAAATGACAAATTATGCATTGTGTGGTAGACATTGCTTCTCACCTCCCATGAGCAATCTTCTCCCTCCCTTATTAAAAGCATCCTTGTTTTATTTACATATTCATATATAGACTCACATCTGTATCCTTCATTTAAAGGATAACTGTTGATTCATCAAAGCCAATCATAGTAACCATATTCTTTTTGCCAGTGACTGATTAAGGGGAGGACATGTAACTTAATTAGAAATATTGAATGCATAATGATAACAAACACTTACTGAGCACTTACTATATGCCAGGCACTTTTCCAAATACTTCACCTACATTAACACTAGTCCTAACAACAATCCTATCAGGTAGGTTCCGTGACTACCTAAGTTTTACAGCTGAGGAAAATGAGAGCTAGAAAGATGAAAATACTTACCCAAGGAAGGAAGGAGGTAGAACCAGAATGCAAACAAAGACAGTGCAGTTTCAGAGCCCATGCTCTTTGCCAGTGTGCAATATTAAGGGACAAATCCCCTGAGGGTTTCTAGGAAAAGTCTCCTCTGTTATTAAAAAATACAAAATAAAAGCATCACAGAGGATATGGCCTGCTTCCTTCTCCTGGATGTCTGATGATTGCATGTAATGCCTGGAATAATGGCAGTCATCTTGTGACAATGAGGGAGCCAAGCTCATAAGTTAAGGATAGTAGAGAGAAAGAATGCAAAAATCCTGGGTCTTTGACATTGTGTTGAAACACTTTACAAATTCTAAATTTGCCCACTTTGGCTATTATTATTAGATGAAGTAATATATTTTTATCTTTTTAAAATAATTTTGATGTGGAGATGTGGAGGCTTCCCTTACTTGCAGCTAAACACATCCTAAGTAAGCTAAAACAGACATGCTGTTAGATATGGTATATTTGACAAAATGATTGGCTTCCTTCTGAAATAGGAATGTACTGTCATTAGAAATATGTCAGGGATTTCAAAAGGGGATTCCAACCTTGGGAGAGTAGGTTAGACAGGATGATCCAAGATGCCTTCCAATTCTAGGTAACCTACTTCAATGACATTCTGAATTTTCCCTTTCAAGTAGGATCATCAGATGGAAAGCACTAAAATACAACTGAACAACTTTCTGGAGGAAAATGCAAATATACAGAAGATAAGCGGAGGATTGGAGCCACCAGCGCATGCAGGATCATCTGCTGTTCTTGGGACTCTCCCAAGAAAAGCCTGCCAAATACGGCTGATCCTCATCATCTGGAGCCCAGTCCACAACATCACCTGTGACAGCAAAGTGGCTGGAGCCCTGGATCCATGGAGAGAGAAGTTGGGGAGAGCTGAGGAGGAGACCCACCACCAGTGAGAAAACAAGGGGCCGGGGGAGCCATTTTCTCTGTCCCAGGATAAAAGACAGGGACCTGCATTGCTTTGCCCAGCTCCACCTGGCATCCAACCTGGGACCTAGAGGTAATCTCATCAAACTCGGAGTGACAGACTCCCCTCCCCCACACTGGAACAAGCACAGACAGGTCAGATCTGAGTGGGAGACTTGACAGCAGTGGGCTGGGTGAGCCCAGATCTGATCCACCCTCCTACCACAATAGTCCCTGAGGCATCTGATCCATGCTGACAGCAACACCATCAGCTTGCACTGACAGCAGAGGGGAGGGGCTGGCGAGCAAAACTAAAAGAGTTGAAGTTACAGGAATGGCCTCAGAGTGAGTTTTTGTTGTTATTTTTGTTTGCTTGTTCTACTTAGTTTTTTTAGTTTGTTAGTCTTTTTGTTTTAGTTTTGTGTTTTATTTCTTTTTCTTTTCCTCTTCTCTCTTTCTTTCTGTTTTTGATTACATTTTTGTACTTGCTTAGTTTCTGTTGTTTTATTGTTGGTTTTTTTTTAGACTTCCAGTTTGTGTATGGGTATTTTTGAGGGAGAGTACATCAATAGTTTTTTTTTTTTTTTTCCCTGTCAGTTTGTGTGTTTTATGATTGCCTGTATGTTTTGGTTTTTATCTTTTCTGTCTGTGTTTGTGTCTCTTTTCATTTGTTAGTTGGTATGCCTGTCTGTTTTTCCTCTTATTCTTCTCTCTCTCCACCATCCTCTCATTCCCCCTCCTTCCCTTTTCTATTCTTTTCCTTTTTCTTACCTAATTTTATTTTCAGGGGGCAAACCTATACTCCCACTGCATGGACATATTGTAAGGCAATGGGAAGCGGGTTCTTGTCAGTGGACACTGGGATCTGCAGATAGTTTCTGAATCACAGCTTCCCCCTCAATTAAAACTCAAAACTGCCTGTAGTATAACCCCCCACTCACAATCCAGCTTCAGAATTGAACAAAGCCAGAGGATCCACACAAGAAAGAATAAGAGATCGAGCAAACAGAAGTAAAAGCTACCCTCTCATCCCTGAACAACAGAATTAAAGAAGAGGTAAAATTTTAAAAGGGGGTCGGAAAATCTGCATAAATTAAAAAAAAGAAGAAGAATATGGTTTTCACACAGACCCCTGGGTGGTCAGACACTAAGAATAAAGACTTTGGCACACAAACAATGAAGAGCCCCCAGAAGGACTGGTCTCAAACCACAAAACCAGATAGCAAAACATTAATAGACAAATAAAATTGAGGAGAGACAAGAGAAAAGAATGAAGGAGTTGATAACTGAGATAACAGCAATAAAGAATACAGTGAATGAAATAAATAATAAACTGATAAGCATGGAAAACAAACTTAGCCAAGCAGCAAAAAGAATCTCAGAGCTTGAGGACCAAAATATGGAACTAACCCAAACTGTTAAAAACATAGAAAAGAAGCTTAAGAAGAACAAAACCTTTGAGAGATGAACAATAGTTTCAAGAAGCCAAATCTAAGATTAATTGGAATTCCTGAGGCAGATAGAGAGACAGAGACCACCCTAGAACTAAGCATTCTATGAAATTATCCAAGAAGACTTCCCTCATCTTATCAGTGACACAACCATTCAAACACAAGAGATTCAGAGAACCCCTGTGAGACAACAAATAAGAAGACCAACTCCTAGTCACATAGTAACTCACCTACATGAAGTAGGTATAAAAGAAAAAATCCTAAAAGCAGCAAGAGAAAAAAGTCAGACTACCTACTGGGAAGACCAGTTAGAATAGCAGCAGACTTATCTACAGAAACACTTCAGGCTAGGAGAGCTTGGAGCCCAATCTTCAAAATTCTCAAAGATAAACAATTTCAACCAAGAATTACCTACCCAGCTAAGCTAGCTTCATCAGTGGTGGAGAATTAAAATCTTCCCAGAAACCCAATCCCTAAAAACTTACACTACCTCCAGACCAGCTCTACAAGAAACACTTAAGAAAGTATTAAACACAGAAGAAAAGAAAAAAATGAGTGACAATGCCCTTCACAAGAATGCAGGAAAAAGATTGAAAACACATATGAATCAACCCAAAAATCTAAAGAAAGACAACAAACAAATAGCAGCAACAACAAAATGCTATAAGAGCATCATGACAGGTATAAAGTCTCACAGCTCAATAGTTAGCCTAAATATATATGGACTAAATGCACCACTGAAAATACATAGAATGGCAAAATGGATAAAATATCATGAGGCAACAATATATTGTCTTCACAAGACTCAATTCACCAGAAAGGACACTCATAGATCCAAAGTAAAAGGATGAGAAACAAAATTTCAGGAGAGCAGAACACAAAAGGAAGCAGGTGTCATCATCTTAATATCAGAAAAAATACCCTTTAAGCTATCAAAAATTTTAAAAGATATAAAAGGTCACTACATAATGATAAAAGGTTCAATTCATCAACAAGAAATATCTGTCCTAAACATATATGCACCCACCATAGGAACACCAACTTTCATAAAGCAGCTTCTAGGTAAACTTAAAAAAGATATTGACTCTAACACTATCATAGCTGGGGACTTAAATACCCCACTCACAACCCTAGACAGAACCTCAAGACAAAAAAATCAACAAAGAGATCTGGAACCTCAATGCGATGCTTTGTGTCAAGTGGACTTAATTGATACCTACAGAAAACTTCGACCCAACAACTATAGAATATACATTCTATTCATCACCACATGGAACATACTCTAAGATCAACCATATCCTCAGCCATCAATCAAGCATAAAAAAATTCCATAAGACTGAAATACTTCCACACACCTTCTCAGATCCCAGTGGAATAAAAATAAATATCAACATCAACAAAGCTCCCCAGAAACCCACAAGGACATGGACACTAAACAGCATGATGCTAAGAAACTCCTGGGTCAACATGGAAATCAAAACAGAGATTTAAAGATACCTGGAAACAAATGAAAATGAAGAAACATCTTACCAAAATTTCAGAGATACCATGAAAGCTGTACTAAGTGGGGAATTCACATCTCTACAAACACACATGAAGAAAATGGAAAGATCACAAGTAAACAGCCTAACAAATTACCTAAGGGAGCTGGAAAAGCAAGATCAACAAAAGTCTAATTTCAGCAGAAGACTCCAGATCACCAAAATAAAAGTCCAAATTCCAGACATAGAAGATAAAAAGATAATACAAAAAAAATCAATGAAACAAAAAGATGGTTCTTTGAACAGATAAACAAGATTGAATGGACCCCTAGCTAGACTGACCTAAGAAAGAGAGAAAACCCAAATAAATACAATCAAAAGATGCAAAAGATCAAGTCACAACTGACCCTGAAGAAATACAAAAGATTTTCAAAAGACTACTATGCACACTTGTATGGAAACAAACTCAAAAATCTAAATGAAATGGAAGACTTTTTACATCACACAACCACCACATGTTTAACAAGAAGAAATTGGGCCCTAAATAGGCCAATAACAATTCAGGAAATTGAATATGTCATAAGAAAACTACCTACAAAAAAGCCCTGGAAACAGATGGTTTTTCAGCAGAATTTTACAAAACTTACAAAATATACAATCCTATTGAAAGTATTCCAAGCAATTGAGAAATGAAACTCTCCCCAAATCATTTTATGAAGCTAACAAGACATTGATATCAAAACCAGGTCAAGATCTAGCAAAGAAAGAGAATTACAGGCCAATATCCTTGATGAACATAGATGCCAAAATTCTCAACAAGATCCTAGCAAACCAGATCCAACAACACATCTCAAAAATCATCCACAATGACCAAGTAGGCTTCATCCCTCAGGATGCAGGGATGGTTCAACATTCATAAGACCATAAATGTAAGTAATCAACAGATGTAAAAACAAAAAATACATGATTATATCATTATATGCAGAAAAAACTTTTGATAAAATCCAGCACCCCTTCTTGATAAAAACCCTTGAACATCTAGGCAACATACCTCAAAATAGTAAGAGCCATCTATGAGAAATCCACAGACCAGCATATTGCTAAACAGACAGAAATTAAAACCATTTCCCCTGAAAACAGGAACAAGACAAGGATGCCCACTCTCACCCCTCCTTTTCAACAGTTTTGGAAGTCCTAGCTAGAGCAATCAGACAAGAGAAGGAGATCAGGGGTATTCAAACAGGAAAAGAGAACGTCAAGTTATCCCTCTTTGCAGATGACATGATGCTATACCTCAAAACCCAAGAGAATCTGTCAAAAAACTCCTTGCACTGTTAAAGAGCTTTGGCAAAGTCTCCAGGTATAAAATAAATGTGCAAAAGACAGTTGCATTTCTATACACCAACAATAAACAAATGGAAATCCAAATAAAAAGCACAATCCATTCACAGTAGCCACAAAAAAAAAAAAAAAAAAAGGAATACCTTGGCATCTTCCTAACCAGAGAAGTGAAAGATCTTTGCAATGAAAACTACAAAACCCTGCTCAAAGAAATCAAAGATAACACAAACAAGTGGAAAAATATCCCATACTCATGGGTTGGAAGAATCAACACTGTTAAGATGTCCATCCTACGCAAGGCAGTCTAAAGATTCAATGCAAGACCCATTAAATTACCAGCAGCATTTTTCTCAGACCTGGAAACGACAATACAGGAATTCATACGGAAACGTAAACGACCATGAATAGCCAAAACAATCCTCAGTAAAAAAACAAAGCAGGAGGTATCATACTCTCAGACTTTAAACTTTATTATAAAGTTGCAATAATCAAAACAGCCTGGTTTTGGTACAAGAACAGGCATGCAGAGCAATGGAACAGGATAGAGATTCCAGAAGCAAAATCCCAATTTCTCAACCAACTCATCTTCAACAAAGCCTCTACCACCAACCACCGGGGAGAGGGGAGCCTATTCAGTAAATGGTGCTGGGAAAACCAGCTGACCACATGCAGAAGATTAAAACAAGACCCCTACCTATCACCATACACAGAAATCAACTCTAAATGGACCAAAGACCTAAATATAAAACATCAAACTTTAAGAATCTTAGAAAATGCAGGAGACACCCTTATGGAAAGTGGAACTGGCAACCAATTCCTGATCAAAACTCTAAGCACCCAGACCATAAGAGATAAGATAGACAAGTGGGACCTCATCAAACTGACAAACTTCTGCAAAGCCAAAGAAACCATCAAGAGAGCAGGGAGACACACCACAGACTGGGAAAAAATATTTGCCAACTCTATGTCTGACAAAGGCCTGACATCTAGGACCTATAAGGAACTCAAATGTGCTGAAAGAAAAAAACAGTCTCATTACAAAGTGGGCAAAAGATATGAATAGACACTTCTCAAAAGAAGACATACGAGCAGCCAACAGATACATGAAAAAAATCCTCAGTGTCGCTAGCCTTCAAAGAATGCAAATTAAAACTAAACTGATACACCACCTAACTCCAGTCAGGATGGCCATCGTCAATACCTCAAAAAACAACAGATGCTGGAAAGGATGCAGTGAAAAGGGAACTCACTGTTTTCCACTGAGGCTGTACTAGTTTACACTGTTGGTGGTGGGAGTGTAAACTAGTACACGCTCAGTGGAAAACACTGTGACAATTCCTAAAAGATCTAAAAATTGACCTTCCATACAACCCCACAATCCTCCTGCTGGGACTATAACCAGAGGAACTCATATCATTCTATGAAAAAGATACTGCACACATGTGTTTATTGCAGCATTGTTCACAATAGCAAGAACATGGAAACAATCGTGCTGCCCATCAAAAGAGGACTGGATTTTTTAAAATGTGGTATATATATATACAATGGAATGTCATGCAGCCATAAAGAAGGACAGAAACATGAACTTCACAGCCACCTGAATGGACTTATAGTCTATAATACTGAGTAACTTATCACAGAAACAAAGCACTGTATCACATGTTCTCACTCATAGGTGGATCTTGAACAATTATCATAATAGTATAAGAAAAAAGATTGGCAGTAGCAGGAAACTTCCCAACGGGCAGGGATGGTGGTGTGTGTGGAATTGACAGTAGTGGGAATCTGCCGGAGGAGGGGGGCACACCTCATCAACCAAGGTACCTGCATAATGAACATCTGTATTCCTAACCCCAAATTGTGCCCCACATCTTTAAAATAAAACAATTAAAAGTAATAAAGAAGATAAGTGGAAAACAAGATAAATGCACACAATTTCAGACAGAGTCTATGATTCATTCAAGAAACTAAGACTAAAAATCGTTTGGGGATTAAAGATAAGCTAGCTTAATTTTGGGATTTGCTTTCTCAATTCCCTCCTTAAAGTTCAAACAAACAA